>JAKTQJ010000076.1:0-58320 GCA_030558835.1 Blastobotrys illinoisensis | reverse complement strand
TGCTGGCTCGAAGCATTTTTATTTTCATTTTTAAAGTGCTCGCGAGCGCCCGCAACAAAAATGCTTCGAGCCGGATTCGAACCGACGATCTCGTCATTACTAGTGACGCGCCTTACCAACTTGGCCATCAAAGCAGCACGAATTAGCAAAAATCGCGATTTTCGGCACCCACAGAATTTGAAAAATGCCGCATTTGGTGCGGCTCATGCGGCGTCAAAATGTTGCGCAATTGGCCTATACTGGTGCTCATACAGATCAGAAAGGGCTCTGAAAACGTGTCTCAAGTTTATATTGGTCTGAAATGCTATTTAATGCCGTAATTTAACTTCTTTGAGCAGGCTGAAAGGCAAAATGCGACTATAGTCGTCCATTTTCCCCACTCACCTCGGGATCGCGTTTGCAGCGGTCCTTGTTAGGGATAGTGGTTTTCCCTCGTATCATCAGGCAATTCTGCATCAACTTCCTCTAATGTTTGGTTCTGGATTTATTTGTTTATTTCTCTCCGGAGCTCAGCCTGAGCCACCTCCTCAACTCGAGGGATGGTCTCGCAGCGGTAGCTGAGTTTCTTGTTGCCGAACCGCTAATTTTATCCTAAGTTGATGCTGATGCAGGTTTTTCCCCACTCACCTCGGGATCACGTTTGCAGTGGTCTTTGGTAGGGATAGTGGTTTTCCCTCGTATCATTAGGCAATTCCGCATCAACTTCCTCTAATGTTTGGTTCTGGATTTATTTGTTTATTTCTGTTACAATGTTTTTGAGCAGGCTGGAAAAAGCCCAATATGAGACCATAGTCTTCCTTAGCTTATGCAGAGACTTTAATTGAATTATCTATCTATCTATCTATTTGTTTATTTCTGTTACAATGTTTTTGAGCAGGCTGGAAAAAGCCCAATATGAGACCATAGTCTTCCTTAGCTTATGCAGAGACTTTAATCGATTTATTCATTCATTCATTTGTTTATTTCTGTTACAATGTTTTTGAGCAGGCTGAAAAGCCAAGATGTGCCCAGTTGGTTAAGGCATCGTGCTGATGTGACCATAGTCTTCCTTAGTGTATGCAGAGGCTCTAAGCGATTATTAATTCATTGTGCATTGGAGAGGGAGTATACCCGTTTCCTCTCTGGAAGCAGGTGATTAACAAGGTTTTGTGAATGAATGAATTTTCCGTAGTATTAGCCCTTCGCCACCTTGTGACCGAGTTAGGCTCTACAGAGTACTGCGTACCTCCAATATTTGTGCGCTTTGTTACCTATAACAAATTAATGAAGATCAAATCATTTGACAGATGGGGCCAATTAGTTTCGGTTTTGTGATTATAATTCTTGTTTACACGAGATCGATTTGATTTATATTTGCATTGTATTATTTTATTTGCATAGAGTCTCATCGCCCCAAAGGAGGCGCACAGACTTTAATAGATTCATTCATTCATTCATTCTTGTTTACACACCACGGTATCGTTGTACCACATTCTAGCCCGTTCTCCCCTTCTCCAACCCCCTACTCCAGGAGATCAGCTAACTAGACTTACAACCTATTATGGTAAATGCAGCCAGTGCTGGTAACCACACTGACAGCTAATTCAAGTGGAATAGGAGCTAAAGGGAACACTTCTCAGAGGTTAAATAAACCTCTGGAATGTACAAAGCTGGGTATTATAAATTACCACAGTACATGGCGTTTTTCGCGTTCAACCCTATTCTTGATTTTCGTGGGATTCTAGCAGAACCTAGCTAGCTCCATAGATCTACATATTACCAAGTATTCCATTGATTCACCAAGTCAACTGATAGTACAGGTATTCCATTGATTTTCCAAGTCAGCTACCGGTAGTAGAAGTATTCCATTGATTAGCCAAATCAACGGCAATCCGATACCGTAATGCTTTTTGACACCGAGGGGTGGAATATTAACAATAAATATACTACATTGAGACAAAGTTATACATCAAGACTGCTGCGCCCTGGCATGCCCATTGCCATTGCCAAGCTGAGACCACCGCTCCATAATGGCGCTTGCTCGGTGATGGAATCCAAACTCCTGCTCCCGGGGGATATCGTCCTTACGCAGGACATGCCTTAGAACCTTAGGCAGCCGGTACTTTTGAACGAGCTCCATGTTAAGATCCGGGATATCCTCCAGCCGATTGAACAGACGGTGAATGTCCGGCATTTTCTCCGCCTGCGGCCTCTCGAGCAAAAACCGCTGGATATGGTGCCTAGCATAGCGGCAAACCCGGTCATGGTATTCCAATGTCCGCTTCATTTGCAGGGACGTTGGCATGACCGGCCTTTGTAACTTACGACCCGTCTTGGCCGGCTTAGGCGGAGGCGTATCCTTCATTTCAGTGTCCTCTTCAACATCCTCTTCCTCCGCATTAGCTTCTGGCTGCTCCTCCTCCTCCTCTTCCTCATCTACAATATCCTCATCAGCGTCTTCTACGGGCTCATTGTCTTCGTTTTCGTCTTCGTCTTCTTCTTCTTCTTCCTCCTCCTCCTCATCTCTTCCACCGTTGACAAACTCGTCGTATGAGGGCGGAGAGGCTGCAATTTCATATGCCAGCGCTAGGGACTTATTCCGCTGCTTCTTCTTGCTGTTATTGTCGAGCCATTCCCGGGCGTCCTCCGGAGTGAGTATCTTGAGCTCCGACTTGACGCTCCACGAGTGGGTCGGCTCGGAAAAGTACCGCACTGCGACGAGCTCACCATCGTCTCCGGGCCTGAGGATCTTCCTCTGCTCCGGGCGCAGCACTTTGGGCTTGTACGCCAGCACTTCCTCGGGCACGTCTTTCATATCCAGCAGCATACTGGGCCAGTCAGGATACCCTTTGATCTTAGTCAGCACCATGGTGCCCGGCACGTAGGCAGAGGCATCCAGGGGGTCGCCCGACACACCCATGCTCGACTGTCGCTTCCGGGGTGGCATTGTTATCGTCGGAACGCGGTCGGTTTCAATTGAAAAGGTTCACTTTGATAAAACGGAGACGCGTTATTTTCTCCCAATGGCGCGCACGACGCATCACTGTAGATTGAGACATGAAACTCCCAACCCTCGCCCGCGCAACAAAAACTCAAAAACGCAAAACTCAAACTCAGATCGGGCGACCTCGAGTGCAAACGGAGCGGGTCAGTTGCTTGCAAAGCACTAAGATTGCAAGCCGAAAGATTGGCAAGCAGAGCGTGAGCGGAAAAGGCTAAGCCGAGCAACCGGTGGCGATAGCTGCCGGGCTATAGAGCAACACTGTTGAGTAGCATTGTGGAGAAACATTTTGAGCGATGGGAGGGCCGCGATAAAGTCCGCCCGACGGATGGGCAAGATCGCCTGGCATGCGGACAATCATTAGTACTGTACTTTTCCCCTGGCGGATGTAATAATATGTATGCTCATTTGACATCTCAAGACCTCGATATGGAATCCCCCACAGGAGGAGCTCTGACCCCCATGATCAAGTACATAATCCACTTAATGGAGCAACGATAATCGTAAAGTGCACGCCCAGGAGGCCGGCCACGAGTGCTACAGCAAAATGGCGGTTTGTGGGGGCAGAGATGTAGCCGAATGCTGCAACAAAAGCAGGCACCAACCCCCGCCAACCACCAGACATTAATGTAGCATTATCCTCTAAAAATCTGCGACTACATAGGCCGCAAGGCGAGACACGTTGGGCGATAAAAAACTTGATGCCGCATATTACAGTACCGGTAGTCGAAGAGTAGAGGGCTTACATTACATGTGTACCACGGCTTTAAGCGCAGAGTGAAGTGGTGAACATAAATACCGTTCGCCGGTAAACGGATAAAAGATGTGCGGGATTTAGTAATCATCCCGGCCACGGCTATATGACTGCTGCGAGGTCGAGGAGCACCTGCAAGCTGATCTCGGAGTGCGTCGAATGTTCACCGCTAAGATGCATGAAGCGCGTATTTGCAAGGACGATTTTTCGCCTACTGAGTCAGAGGTGGAAACTATATAAACAGGATGAGAACCCGGACGGGGGTGGTTACAGATCTAGACAACCTGGGACTCTCTGGTTGGAATCTGCCTCGATAACGTTAATATTTCTTAAGAAAGACTCCAAAAGGGACCCCTATAGCTAATATAAACCGTTAAGAGTGCACTCTAAGAGCCTTATTTTCATTAAGAAAAAACGAATATCGTCTCTTTGAATTCTGTCACATAAAAAAATTTAGAAAGCGCTATCGTCCATCATAGAGCTTTATCTTTTTACAGGTTTCAAGTGTTTATTTATTACCCGGTACTTGTAAAGAGTAGAACAAAAAAGATTTCAATCATGAAGTCTGAGCCAGCAAAGTCATCCCTCAGGACCATGCCCTGGGGGCAGCTGCTAGTCGTCGCAGCGATGCGATTCGCCGAACCAATCTCCTTCACCTCACTTTTCCCATATATCTACTTTATGGTGAAGTCGTTTGAGATCTGCCCAGAGCACGAGATCGCTCGGTACGCCGGATACATTAGCGGCGCTTTTGCATTGTGCCAGTGCCTCACTGGTATTCTGTGGGGACGGCTCAGTGATAAATACGGCCGAAAACCAATTATTCTCATAGGCTTGACTGGAGCAACCTTGTCCATGTTCCTATTCGGCCTCTCGTCAAACTTTTACATGGCCGTTTTCGCGCGATGTATTGCTGGTCTTCTCAACGGCAATGTCGGCGTGATCCGTACCCTGCTCGGGGAGATTGCGCCCAGAAGAGAGCACCAGGCCGTTGCATTCTCCATCATGCCTCTGCTGTGGCAGGTCGGCTGTGTCATTGGCCCAATGGTCGGCGGCTACCTCGAACAGCCAGTGGCGCATCATCCCGATTGGTTCGAGCCGGGCAGTGACCCAGAAAAGCTCTTCTCCAAGTACCCGTTCCTGCTGCCCAATCTTGTCGTTTCATCGGTTCTCCTTATGGGTCTCTTGACGAGTTTCTTCTTCCTCAAGGAGACGCATGAGCTGCGAAAGAACGACTACGACCCGGGTCTGGCCTTTACGCGGAAGGTCACTTCGTTCGTGCGGCGGCTCATTGGGCTCAAGCCGCAGGAGGAGCCTGTCAAGGCCGATGCCGAGAACGAGCCATTGCTGCGACAGGAGTCCGAGTCGTCCCTATTCTCGCAGAATACGCTTACTGACGAGTCCGCTCCGTCCTCCAAGGATGAGGAGGTTGATGAGTCTTGGAGCGCGATTCTGAGTCCGTCTGTGATTAACATTCTCTTTTCGGCGGCGTTCATTTCCTTGCATTCTGTGGTGTACGAAGAGCTGCTTCCAGTGTTCTTTTCGTCGGCGCCAGAAAAGTCGCACTTCCCGTTCAAGCTTGCCGGTGGCATGGGCAAGTCAGCGGAGGAGGTTGGCAACCTGCTTTCGTCGCAGGGCTTTGCTGGCATTTTCATCATGGTGTTCATCTTCCCATGGGTCGATGCGCGGTTTGGCACTCTGAGCGTGTACCGGACGTGGATTGTGATATTCCCGATTGTGTACTTTGCGGTGCCATACTTTGTGCTGCTCAATGGCCAGCCCAAGTTCATGCAGGACTCTGTGCTGCTGTCGAATTTGTTTTTCCGGACGCTGACGAACGCGTTGTCGCACCCGTCGCTGTTGCTTCTGGCGAACCGGGCGCCGCGGCACTCGCGGCACCTTGGCGTGGTCAATGGGTGTGTTATTGTGGCGAGTTCGTTTGCCCGAGCGCTGGGGCCGATTGTGTGGGGTCTGTTGATGACAGCCGGGCAGTCGATTGGCTACATTCAGCTGCCGTGGTGGTGTTTGGCCGCGTTGGCTCTGGTTGGCGCTATCCAGTCGCGGTATATTATTGACCGGGACGAGGATGGCAATGTCATTTCCAAGTAGCCGTTGCATATTAAAAATAACTATACATACAATTCAACAATTCAAACATTCAAACATTCAAATATTCAATCAGTCATACAGTCATACAACCACACAATCATACAACTATACAATCACACAATCATACAATCATACAATCGTACAATCATAGAACCACAATCATGCAACTATAATCGTACAATCATACAACCACAATCATACAACTATACAATCATACAATCATACAACTATACAATCATACAATCATACATCATACAATCATACGGTCATAAAATCATACAACCACAATCATGCAACTATACAATCACACAATCATACAATCATATTCATATAATCATACAGTCACACAACCATACAATCATTCAGTCATACAACCATACAACTATACAATCATACAGTCACACAACTATACAGTCACACAACCATACAATCATACAGTCATACAATCATACAATACAGCCATACAGTCATACCAGCATCCAAACATTCAACCATACAACCATTCATAAATTCAATCATACAGCCATATAATCGACATATCGATATGCATATGTTGCGGTATGTAAAAAGTCAAGGGAAAGTGTGTGTGTTTCAATTGGTACGGTAAGACACAACGTTACCGTCTACCATGTCGTGTAATACAATAACAACTACCCAAAAAACCACAGCTAACAAAGGTATATAAAAATCACTACCACTGCAAACAGCACCGCTCCCATTGAGGGATGGCCATGAAGCAGGCGAGGGAAAAAAGTGCACAAATGTTCCGAAAAAACTCAGGGGCCCTGACGCCGTTACGGCGTAACGAAACTCCCAACGGCCCCCCCCTGTAACCTACCTCCGCCGCAGGCCCCCCGGAAGGGAAAGAGCGTAACAAAACAGCGTGTCAAAACGCGTAAAAAAAACGCGTCAAAGCAGTGGAAACGAGTAGACAATGTACAATGAAGGGGCACAAGAAATATACAGCAATTGTCGGGATAGATTATAGATAAATACGAGCCTCTCGGGAGAGAGACAATGTTAGACAAAATACACGGGGCCCATCAGCGCTCAGGCTCTCTGTAGCCGCGGTTGGGCATGAGGAACTGGTTGTAGGCGGCGGCCTGCTCGGGGCTCATGTAGACGTTGCCCATCTGCGGCTGCTGGGGCTGCGGCGGCGGCTGCTGGACGTGGTCGTCCATGGGATGGGGCGGCCCCGGGGGCAAGTCGTGCATCTGCTGCGGGTGCGGCGGCTGGTGGTGCGACTGCGGCGGCGGCGGCGGCGCTGCCTGCGGCGCGGGCTGCGGCTGCGGCTGGGCCTGCGGCTGGTCGCCGTTCTCCTCGGGCGCGTTGAGGCACGCCTGGATGAGGTTCTTGCCCTCGGGCTTGGTCACGAGCGGCTGCAGCTTGGGCGTCGTGAACGTGTACACGAGCCCCGTCTCGGACACGACAAGCAGCAGCACCTGCGTGCCCGTCAGCACGCTCAGCTCGTACGCCTTCTTCATGATGCCGGCCTTGCGCTTGGAGAAGGTAATGTGTCTACGCGACTTGTCGGCGATGAACTTTATCTCAATCTTGCGGCGCTCGCGCCCCGTCTTGCGCTCGTCGTCGTCCTCCTCGTCCTCCTCGGGCTTGATGGGCGGGTTCTGCTGCGGCGGCGGCGGCTGTTGCGGCTGCCCTTGCGGCAGCTCGACAGCGTCCACCAGGTTGTCCGACATTGTCACTACGCGTCGCGGTGGGTTGTATCCGTCCAGAGTCTCTCGGTCGATCCGTCACGCTCGTTCTCGCTGTGTCTTTCGCGTCTTCGCGTCTCCTCTGCGCTGTGCTCTCCTGTCCAGGAAAAAACGCTCCGTCCTGTGGTTCCCAAACTGTCGTCGGGGCGCCAAATGTGGCGATTTTGGG
Organism: Blastobotrys illinoisensis; assembly: GCA_030558835.1. Taxonomy (NCBI): domain Eukaryota; kingdom Fungi; phylum Ascomycota; class Dipodascomycetes; order Dipodascales; family Trichomonascaceae; genus Blastobotrys; species Blastobotrys illinoisensis. Next base: position 50,596 of record JAKTQJ010000076.1, on the reverse strand, counting down.
TTGGGAGGTTTGGCGCTGAGGGGCAACGCCGCTTTGCGCTCCCAACCCGCGCGCGCAACAACACGCCATTCGCGCCGCACCGGAATGTGCCCCTGCCGTCTCGGCGCCTCGGGGGACCCCCCAGTAGCCTTGGGGCGTAGTGCTTGGGGGCCAGCCCCCAAACCCCCGTAGCTGGGGGGAAACCCCCCAGACCCCCCGTATTCCATCGAGTAGAACCAGCGCTGGAGACGGCAGTCTGATGGGCTCAAAGTATTCTAGCTTGGTGGCTACTGGTGGTATTGGGAAATTTAAGGCCGTTTCGCTTAATCACAAGAATTAATGGTTACACCGTAACAACCTTCCCAACACTCTTGGGGGCCAGCCCCCAAACCCCCGTAGCTTTAGTGGCAGATTATTATTATATTAGGGAGTATCTAATGGTGGCGGCGGCTTAGAATTCAGGGTTTCGGCGTCTTCGGGCGCTGATGGCTCGGTACAGGAAGAGCCCGACCAAAAAGCAGGCTGCAGGTTAGTGCGTGCGGAGGCCCGGCGGGCGTACTTACCAACGATGAAGATGATGACAAACACGAGGATAACACCGGCGGGGAGCATTGTTAACTAGTGCACAGTGTGGATATGCGAAGCGAAAAGGGGCCTAGCGGTTAGTATATATATGGCTTGCCGGGCGGTTTAGCTTTGATTGGATCCGATCGGGTGCAGGTTATATATAGGCCTCGCCAATCTTGCAATCTTATCGCAACCCTGCACCACCGTGCTTGGCAATTGCTACCACCGACGAATAATAGCCATTGAATACAATGTCGGCATTAAGTCAACGATGACCAATGTCGTCATTAAAGTCAACGACTACCAAGGTCGTCATTAAAGTCAACGATTACCAATAACCATTGAACGGCGACGAATGCCAAAACCACAAACTCAACGACTACTAATAATCATGACTGACGAACACCAACCACCATATATGGCCGAGCACCAATAATCAGAGCAAATAATAACAGCCAGCACAACCGCCAACAATGGCATAGATATCAAAGGTAACTTACAGAACAAATGTCTTTGGGTAAATGGGTAGGAAACGAAAAGATTAAAACGAAAAATTGAAAGCGAGGAGAGATAGTGAACAAGAGATTCTCTCCACAGAACAAGTGACTTTCCTCTTATTAATTCCGGTGCATATGGAATGCGCTTCCACACTATACACTCCTACACCACTACTATAGTACTACCACGTCCCACCCACATAAAGCAGCCGCCATTCCATAGCCCCCGATCTATAGCCCGGCTACAACTCACCTCCCGTCGTACCACAACATGTCCGTTGTACCACAACCACCTTGTTGCTGTTGTACATTCCATGGCGCGTGCAGTGTTGTGTGTGTCATGCACGCCTGCTGCACCCGTATGCAAGTCCCTGCGTACTTTGCAGCACGGCCCATCCCAATTGAGCCACGCGGGCGCAACCCGCCGCCCCGGATCGGTGTTTGTTTACGTCGCCGTGACAACCCCTCCCGATTAGCTAAGCAGAGGTCGGGAAGACACAAATAACACGACATGGCGACTAACCGCACATTGCAGTATAATACGGCACATTTTAGCCAGGCGAACACCATTGCTAATTTAGTGGCGCACCCCGCGAGAAAATTAAAACATGAAACTGTCCGCGCTCAAGAAGGGTGACCTGCAGGCAATTGCCACGGAGCTCGGCCTCTCGCTCGACGGCACCAAGCTCGACCTGGAGGAGCGCATCTCGGCCCACGTTGTCGCCAACAAAAGCGACTACGAGGGGGACTCGCGCTTCGCGTCCGTCTTCAACCCGGGCCTCTCCCCGGCAAAGCGCCGCGTCGCCGCGTCCTCGCCGCTCGCGACCCGCGTCACCGAGGACAAGCACTCCCCAGAACAGGACGGCGAGTCGTCCGAGGCCGAGTCCGACGCGTCGCAGGAGAGCGACGACAGCGAGGACGGCGGCAAGCTCGCCGACGCCGTCGCCGACGCGCGACAGCAGCTCTGTGACGCGCTCGACGCGTCCCGCGACTTCGCCGTTGTCGCGTCCAACGCAGTGCGCACCCGCCTCTCGTCCCAGTGCTCCCTGCTCGCTATCGACCTCGCCGCAGAGCTCCTTGTTCTGCTCCACATGCTCATCCCCTTTGACCAGACGCTCTCGCTGCCCTGGTTCAACGACACGTTTGTCACGCTCCGCAACGTGCCCGACGCAGAGCGCCTGCTCCACTGCCACCTCACGTGGCACCCGCTCGCCGTCTTCGCCGCGTCCCAGCTCGTGCTGCCCTTTGTCGCCGCGTACTACGTCAACTTCACCCTCGGCCCCCAGCGCCGCGTGACGCGCCAGCAGACAGCCGCACCCCAAAAGGTCGCCATCGACCCGCTCGTCTTCTCCGTCACCCGCGTCATCCTCACCTACGTGCTCTACAACCACTGCGACTCCATCGTGCCCCTGGCGCTCGGCACCGTCCCCTACATTGCAGGCATCACCGGCGTGCTCCTCAACCTGCGATAACTAACAGTGACACTAACTTATTCCCGTTATGTACTTTTAATTGACACTCTGCTTTGCTGCTCTTGCCTAAACCCCCGTAGTCCCAGACCCCCGTCCTGGCCAATTGAGATATTTGTTACGCTGTACCCGCACACAGCCCCACAAGTGTATTAGCGCTGCAAGGAATTAGTTACGCTGTTACGAACACTCCCGACACGCCTCCAAGCGTACTTGGGGGCCAGCCCCCAAACCCCCGTAGCTGGGGGGAGACCCCCCAGACCCCCCCTTCAACAATGCTAGTTACGCCCCACCAAGTGTATTAGCACTGCAATTGGTTGTGTGGCATCCAATGTCAAGTGCACTGGCGCTGCAGGGAATTAGTTACGCTGTTACGAACACTCCCGACACGCCTCCAAGCGTACTTGGGGGCAAGCCCCCAAACCCCCGTAGCTGGGGGGAGACCCCCCAGACCCCCCCTTCAACAATGCTAGTGACGGGGGTCTGGGGGGCTAGCCCCCCAAGAGCACTGGTGCTGCAAGTATCTGGCAGCGCTGTTACAAACGCTCCCAACGGGCTTGCTACAGCGTAACGAATTGATGGGATGTAAAACGGCCGATCTTAAGGGACAACGGGGTCTCGGGGTGCATTGCGAGGGCAATTGAGCGGCTACTAGGATCAAGGATTTAAAGGGTGTATTGTGTGTATACTATTAACTTAGAAAGCACCCTTTGGAGCCTCCTTGTAGGAGATGGCGGCCTCCTCGCCCATGGCGGTGAGGACGGTGACGAGGAGGTCCTTGCCGTCGTCAAAGTCGGCCTGGATCTTCTCACCGAGATCGCCGTCTGGGATCTTGACGTCGTCCTTGGTGTTGCCGTCGTTGTCCATGAGAGACAAAAAGTCCTCGTCAATGTTGATCAACTGGAACTCAGTTCGGGTAACGTTTGGCACCTCCATGTTGTGGGTGGATGGAGAGAGATCCTCAAGCTTCTTGCCAGTGAAGATGTCAGTGGCAACCAAGTGGACCTTGGCGTGGCCGTGCTTGCCGGTCTTGGAGGTGGACATGTCGATGATCTTGCATGGTCGACCCTTGATGACAACGTGACCGTTCTTTCGCAGAGCAGAGCACTGCATTGGGAAGGTGAGGGAAGCGCCAGCGTTGGCGGTCTCGAAAGTGTGCTACGCCTGTTAGTCTCTCGGCCGCTCCCGATGCGGGCCACTTACATCCTCGTCAGCCATTGTTAATTTTCTTGTCGTTTATTCAAAAAGAATGAAGTGAAAAAGTAGAAAAATGAAAAGGTTTGTCGGGGGGAGGAAAAAATTTTGCCCGCGGACAGCCGTGCTCACATCTGCTTACAGGAATACGAGTGGGTGGCAGGTGTGCCATGCTGAGATATACTTACACCCGCACCCGCGGTGTGACAGCCGCGCTTCTCCACCGGCCGGCGAGGGCGCAAGGGGGGCAATTGGCCGGGGCGTGGCGGCGGGCGTTTATTACTATAGACTACGGCGGCTAGCTAGCGTGGCGGGGCCCTTTGCTGGGCGCAGTTACTAATGGACGTGTCTTCATTGGTTGTCGTTGTTAAGTGGAGAGGTTCATTGTGGCCCGCGAGACGCAACAGTCACAATTTCACCGTGCGACGGCTCGCTCAGCGCGAGAGGCGGCTCGGTTGCAACCACGACAGATCGCTCCGGGGTCGAGAGTTTGTACGAGGCAGACTTGTTTTCGCGCATCATGAGTACCCCGGCCTGCTGGTAGTAGCGGTTTATTTTCGTAGTCATTCGTAGCTCGTGTTTCTCTTTTCTGGTTTTGCTAGTTTCAGTTATCTTTCCAGCTCGTTTGTTCGGGTCCAGCTGGCTTGGCAATTTGCCAGCATCGATCGGAGCCAGCTGCAATCTGCCGGGATCAACCTTGGTCAAATCATTCTTGGTCGCCTTGCTAGGATCAGCCTTGGTTGGTTTGCTAGGATCAAGCTTGGAATGATCAATCTTGGCCGATTTGCTAACATCAGCCCCGGTCGTATCAAATTTGGTCGCGTCAATTTTGGTCGCCTTGCTAACTTGAATCTTGGTCGAATCAACCTTGGTCGGTTTGCTAGAATCAAGCTTGGCCGGCCTGCCTGGATCAAATCTGCTCCCCGAACCCATAGATTTGTTCGCCATGGCGTTATCAATTGGATCAGCAAAAGTTATCGTCCTCTTGGCCTGCGACAAAGGCTTCTTTTGAGGCCTTTGAGCTCGTCGCTCACCACTATTTTTAAGCTCATAGACCTGCATGGAGTCCTTTCTTTCCGGGTACTCCTGTACCCTCCTTTCCAACTCCTTTACCGCATTGGTATTACCGCGTTTAGTAGTAGTAGTAGTAGTAGTGGTAGTGATAGGCTTAATCGGATACTCAAACCCATTGACTGCGTCGTAGCTAACATTCTTACCGTGCCATCCCGCTCGTCGGTGGTGCCGATGGCTCCCATAGTTCAACTTCCACAGCTCCTGCCAAAGCGACGAGCTAAAGTCGCGGCTCTCAATTAGTGTGGTCAGCTTGACATCCTCAACGCTCGTCGCCGTCGAACTCTTGCTCTCCTGCGAAAACGTGGTGCTATTGCTGTTCCCGCTCGTGTTGCTGCTGCTACTGTCGAATGGACTCGACGAATCAATCTCCAGTACTGCAGTGTCAATTGGGCGCTTCTGGACCACCATGGCAAGCCGGTCCTGCCACAGCCTCCGAGATACAAGTGACGAAAAAAGAAGAACTACCCCTTCCAGCTTTCGGCTGTCGTTGGCAAGTATAGGCACCGGAACTTGCCCAAAAGCGTCTTCCGCCGAATCCCCCTCGATATTATCAACGATATCGAACCGAGGCTCTGACCGTTTGAGCTTCAATCTCGGTTTTGGTCTTGACGCTTCGGGGTCGCGGCTTTTGCACTCAGTGACCTTGCGCACTAATACAAGAGCGCACCCATATAAGCTACTCTCGCGGTCTCTCAAATGCTCAAACCGGTGCACAAGCACTCCCCATCTCTTGTCCATTACCAATTCAAACTCCTTTTCGGCCGCCGTGCGCTCCATGTGACTGCTGGGCACAAACGCCTTGGCTCCCTTGCGCTTAAAGTCGTACTGGTAGAGCCCGTCTCGGGTAAGCACCATCTGGCGCTTGCTAATTGACCGCTTAAACGCCTGGGCGAATTTGCCCTTGAGCTGCTCTCGCTGATCAGAGCACTGCTTGTCGCCGGCGCATCCCTTTTCGGTGCACCTCAGCGCAAGGTCATACTGGACCGTGTCCAGCGACGCAATCACGACCGGATAGTCGAGAATCGCTCGGTCCTTGACCTTTCTGTACTCAGCCATACCCGAGAACCCAACCAGTCGCTACAACCCCAAATTCAATTCAATTACAATTCAACTGCCAACCGTTCAATGGCCGTCCGATAGGCAATGGGTTCGCGGGATTGAAACGGCCATTGATATATAGCTGCCACGGTATTCCCTCAGCTATAAATAACCATCCAGCCTCTTTCAAATTCACCATTCTCATTCCCACATTGACCATCCAATTGTACGCGCGTTTCACTTTAAGTGATCAATTCGTCTCGAATCTTAACCTTGCCACACGGCCAACCACCACAACCACTGCTGCCGCCACGGCTCGGCCGACAAGGACACGGATGAAACGGCCCGTCGATTAAATTCATCAAACCCGTCTGGATCTCGATGGCCCGTGAGCCCCACGAGCCGCGCGGCTCATCCCAACAAGCGCACCGTATGAGGAAACGCAGCCGCTGATAGCCCACCCCCGGCCCGCTGTGCGTGCGCCCGCGCCAATGCAGCTCTCCACAATTGGGCCTCTCGCGCGGAGCCCCCCTCGTTATCATTACGGCCTCCCAACGCTTTTCGGGGTGCGTAGAGCGGCAGCACTCGGTGACATTTTTAGAGCGGTGTGGTGGTTGATTTCTACCATTGGAGAAACGGCGCTCCACATTTATATTGACAAGTCGTTTTAAGGATGAATATGGAGGCAAAGAAACCAGTGTCGAATCTGAGTTCGGCGCTGGCCGCAATACACCTGGACCACTCCAACGGCAACAACATGGTCATGAACCATAACAACAACCTGCAGGGCGACCTCAACGAGTACAACCTGAGCCAGTATAACAACACGACCACAGATCGCATAGCAGAGTACCGCAGGAACCCTCCTTCCGAAGGTATTACTCTTTTCTCTCATCGGGTAAGTTCTGGCTTTTGTATTCGCTAAGATGGGCAAAGCCTATCGAATCTGCAAACTATATCTCAATTTCTGAATCTACTCGAATCTGTATTTTGGTTGATTTGTTTGGATTTGTTAATTGTTTGGGCTTGTATGGATTTGTTTAGATTTGTTTGGCAGATATGCTATTTGGCATATTTATCGGCAGATTGGCTTTGCCATTTTAGCGTCGTTTTTTTTTTTGACACTGACTAACAAACATAGAGCGCACCTAATGGGTTCAAGGTAGCTGTAGTGCTGTCCGAGCTTGGAATCAAGTTCAAGACCTTCTTCCTCGACTTCAAAAAGTCGGAACAGCGGTCGCCGTACTACGTTTCGCTCAACCCCAATGCGCGGATCCCGTCCATCATCGACCACGACAATAACGACGTGTCGGTGTGGGAGTCTGGCGCAATTCTTGTATATCTCTGCCAGCGGGCTGGTCCCAATTGCCCGCTGTTCAGCGACGACTACGTCGAGCAGAGCCAGATCATGTCCTGGGTTTTCTTCCAGGCCTCGGGCCACGCCCCCATGGTCGGCCAGGCGCTCCACTTCCGCTACTTCCACCCGGAGATGATTCCTTCGGCAGTTGAGCGCTATGTTGGAGAGGTGCGCCGTATTTACTCGGTGGTGGAGATGCGCCTGGCCGAGAAGCGGGAGCAGCTCATTATGGAGATGGAGGACGACGAAGAGTCGTTCATCATGGGCACCACGCCGCTCTCCGAGTCCAAATACTTTGAGGAGCCCGTGTGGCTCGTCGGCAACCGCATCACCATTGCAGACCTCTCCTTTGTCACGTGGAACCACGTTGTTGACCGAATTGGCATCTCGCTCAAGAATGAGTTCCCGGAGGTGTACAAGTGGACCAAGTTCATGATGGAGCGAAGAGCAGTCATCCGTGCCTTGAGCGGGCTCGAGAGCGCTTAGCTTGTTTTTTCTTCTTGCCTGTAATTATTATTTATTTATAGACCCTTCTCTTCATAACTTGAGATAACTGTTTCTATTGCATGGGCTACCTCTACCAATTTTGGAAGTACAAATGCTTGACTGCCTCACTACGTAATCGCTGGATTTCACAACTGCTTGCCACTACGTAGTAGTCCGACGGCTATTACTCAGGTACACGTCTTGTGATAGGGCCAACGGGCTTTGATTACCAATCTTATCGCACAAATCGGGAGTTATCAGATCGGCTTGCATGAAAAATTTGGGCAAAAAACGCGCATATCAGGGCGAAAACCACTCAAAGAATATATAACCGCTACCGGTATCCGCTTCTGGCATCCTTTAAGCGAATAAAGATGATGGACTTTAGCGTGAGGGTGTCTAACCTCCACTGCGACTCGTGCGAGAGCGTTATCAAACAGGTGCTAACTGAGCCGCTCGTGGCGCGGCTCACCACCGATTTGGCCTCCCGCACTGTGTCGTTCACGTCAGATAACTACGACCAGGTCATCGCCCTCCTTGCTAAGAAAGGTTTCGAAGTCGACGAAGGCATCGAGGACGATGGCGATGAAAAGAGCTACGATCGCGGTGTACTTCGGTGGGCCCATAAGTGGGCTCAGTCAAGAGCGCATCGCAAGGTTTGCAAGTCGTGCCAGGAACAGCAAAAGTCTGCCCTCAAGCGATTTGTGTCGCGGACTAAGTCTGTCGAGAGCTCTTCGACCGAAGAAGAGCCTGATGTAGTTGTCATGGGAGCCAAGACCGCCAACTTCAAGGCCGTTTATGCCATTGGAGGCATGACCTGTGCTTCCTGTGTCAACAGCATCCAGCAGGTCGTCAGCGATAAGTTCCCAGGCGTTGAATTGAGCGTTGATCTCATGAGCAACTCGGGGACCGCCTACTTCGAGAACGATAAGCGGGTGGCGAATGAGATCAAAAGCGCGATCGAGGACTCAGGATTCGATTGCGAGATTATCAATGTCGAAGAGGCAGACTCCGAAAAGCCCTCCAAGCCTTCTAAATACACCGTTACAGCCTCCATCGATGGTATGACCTGTGCCTCTTGCACCAATTCCATCTCTGCAGTGGTGTCGGGGCTTGTCGCAGCCAATCCGGAAATCTCGGTCATGACAAAGTCGGGCAAGTTCGTCGTGACAGACAAAAGTCTAGTGAGTGAGCTCAAGGAGCGGATCGAGGGTGCAGGTTTCGACTTTACTATCATCTCCGTCGATGAAGACACTGCGCCCCAAAACCGGACGGTGAGACTCGCGGTTTCGGGTATGTTCTGTGATTCGTGCCCCAGAAACGTGCTCGAGAGTATCTCTGACCTTGTCCAGATCGAATCTCCACCGACTCTGGGACGCCCCAGGCTCATCGTGACATACAATACCAACACTACCAAACTCAGAGACATTGCAAAGCGTATTACTGACACATCCCCGCAGTTCAGCGTGTCTGTAGTACACCCTCCGAGCATTGAGCAGAGGTCTATTGAGCTAGCTAAGAAAGAGAAGCAAGCGATAGCATGGCGACTCGGGCTATCCGTCGTCGTTGCCATCCCCACCTTCATCATCGGCATCGTGTCGATGCAACTCGCTCCAAAGACAGGTCACTTCCATATGTACTTTGATGAGGCTATTGGCCCCGGATCTGTCACTCGCGGGGTGTGGGCTGTGTTCATTCTCGCTACCCCTGTCTACTTTTGCGCTGCGGACATTTTTCATCGCAAGGCCATCAAAGAAGTCCGATCTCTGTGGTCACACAATGTTCCTTGGACTCGTCGTATCTTTAAGTTTGGATCCATGAACCTGCTCATGTCTCTGGGAACGACCATTGCCTACTTTGCCTCACTGGCTCTGCTCATTCTTTCCGCCAGACACAAGTCCGGACATGGTATTGATTCGACATACTTCGACTCGGTAGTGTTCCTTACCATGTTTTTGCTCATTGGTCGCCTGCTTGATAGCCTGTCCAAGTCTAAAACCACTAGCGCCGTCAATTCTCTTGGTACCCTGCGCCCTGATACTGTGGAGCTTTATGACACAGATACTGAGCGGACCTCGACAATCGACTCAGACTTTGTTGAAGCCGGTGATACGGTTTTGGTACGCCCGGGAACCTCGCTTTACGCCGATGGTGTTGTGGTTTCCGAGAGCTCGAGGTTCGATGAGTCGTCGCTCACTGGTGAGAGCATTCCAGTTGAGCATGGCCCTGGTGACCAGGTATACGGTGGTACCGTCAATGTGGGGTCGAATAGTGTTGTTGTAAAGGTCACTGCCGCTCAGGGAAGTTCTCTTGTCGACACCATCATTTCCGCAGTGCGCGATGGAAACAGCCGCCCGGCCCCTATTGCTCGGTTTGCTGAGAAGCTGACTGGTGTGTTTGTCCCTATTGTCACCGCTCTGGCTGTTGCGACATGGGTCATTTGGCTGGCACTGGGCTACTCTGGTGCGCTGCCTGATTCCTATCTCGACATCAGCGTTGGCGGCTGGGCTATCTGGTCCATGCAGTTTGCCATTGCCGTGTTTGTTGTCGCGTGTCCGTGTGGAATTGGGTTGGCGGCTCCCACTGCTCTATTTGTTGGCACTGGCGTTGCTGCGAAGAACGGCATTCTACCTCGTGGCGGCGGCCAGGCATTCCAGGAAGCTGCCAACGTCGATGTTGTGTGCTTTGACAAGACCGGAACCCTCACAGAAGGTAGCGGACTATCAGTTTCTAACGTATGGGGCGATGATTCCATTCTAGGCGCAGTCGGCCAGGTAGAGTCTCATTCGGCGCACCCGTTGGCAGTCGCGGTCCGCGAATACGCACTTTCCAAGGTCGAAGAGGAGTCGTGGGACTTGGCTGACATTTCTCAAATCGATGGTAAAGGTATGACTGCTTTGTATGAGGGGAAGCGTATGTTCGTCGGAAACGAAAAGCTCATGGCCGAGAACAGCATCGCAATCCCCGAGGAACTGGCTAGCACGCTTAAGCAGTGGAAGTCAGAAGCCAAGTCTGTCATTCTGGTTGGGGTAGATGATGCAGTGTTGCTCGCAGTTGCTACTTCTGACAAGATCCGACCTGAGGCTGCAGAGGTAATCGCAACACTACAGAACAAGTATGGAAAGCAATGCTGGATGATCACGGGCGACAACGAGGAGACAGCCAAGGCTGTGGCACAGGCAGTGGGAATTCCTGAAGCCAATGTCCTGGCACACGTTTTGCCCTCTGATAAGGCTTCTCAAGTGCAATTCCTGCAGCGGACGACCTCTTCTTCCAATCGACGGTCCCTTGTAGCGATGATTGGCGACGGAGTGAATGATGCGCCTGCTCTGGCGGCGGCTGATGTTTCTATTGCCATTGGCAGCGGAAGTGATTTGGCTGTTTCGACTGCCCACTTTATTTTAATGGGCAATAGGAATGAGCTGACTACGTTGGTGACATTGCTTGATCTGAGCAAGACTGTGCTTCGGCGGATCCGTTTGAATTTTGGCTGGGCGTTGGTGTACAACATGATCGCGGTGCCAATAGCGGCGGGGACCATTTACCCTGCGGGCCATTCTCGACTCGATCCAGCGTGGGCGTCTTTGGCTATGGCACTGAGTTCTATTTCGGTGGTCATGTCGTCTTACCTGCTTAAGTTCTACAAGCCGCCCAAGAAGCACATTCAGAACTAATTATCACCAATGGGCTGTACCAGCTCTATTAACTAGTTAAATCACATTGTAATAATAAATTGTTATACCGTTTATTGAGAAATAGTTTTATTCCTACAGACATGATGCGAAGAGATGATCTTGGAATTGAATCTGCTACAATGTTCCGTTGGGTTCTCTGACAGTCGTTTGATTCATGCGTCGGACCATCTCTTATTCGATACACGACATGTTACAGGACATTCCTTAGTATGATCTGGAATGCTATGTATCACCTTGTCCCTGTGGACCTCGCTTAGACTCAACAGTGACATTACGAAACTTTTCAACATAATAAATTACTGGTTACAAAAATAAATAATGCATGGTGGATCTATTGAGTGGATCGAATATCGGACACCGGATGCTGTATGTGTTTTCTCAGTTCTAGCTCGTGCAAAATGGCAAACGGAAGCTCCTGCTGGGGCTGTTGCTTGTAGTGGTCCATCAGCTCATTCCTCTGATGGCCCAAGTCGTGAAGGCTATTAACATGCCGCACTGGAGGAGTCGGCGCCTTCTTCCGCTTGGTATACTTGCGCTTTGGAGGCAGGTTCTTAGGCTTGGAAACGTACCCCGAGCTCTGTGAGCTCTGGGCGGGGCTTGCCACCTGCGGCTTTGGCAGAATCTCAACGTACTTGAGCCCCGTACTGGGGTTGACCAGGCTTCTCAACGACATTTGCAGACAAAAAAACCGCTTGTCAGAGTGGGAAAAGAGAATGTTAAATACCCACAAGCTCTAGCGAGTAAATGGCAAATTTTGCCAAACCCTCAAATCACCATCCAGCCGTTTATCGCGGATAATCTTGTTTTACTTTTGACGGTGGCGATATGCAAGGTTCTGAAACAGGGCCGAAAAAAGTTTCTCAGCGGCGCCGCAAAATGAGCCGATTCGGGGGCCCCTCGCGATGTGCCCGGAAATGAACTAATAATCCGAGCAGCAGAAAGCGTCAAATGGGGGAAATACTGGAGCGGCCAGGCTAACGCTTTTTGCGCAGCAGCGCAAGGTCCTGGCTGATTTCGTCCGCTTTGAGCGAGGTAAGCGCCTTGGTCGCTTTCGTGTTGCGCGCGTTGGTGATGCGCAGAGGGGCGGTGCCCGCCGCACTCTCTGCGGCTGCTGCGGCTGAAGCGGAAATGGCCTCCGAGCTCGAGTAGGCGTTGAGGTCCACGTCGCTGAGGAACGCGCTGAGGTCCTTGTCGTTTGCGCGGCGGCCCGACCAGGCCTCAGAGCCAATGCCGCTCTCGCTGCCAGACCCTCCGCGGGTGTTGTTGTTATTGTTGTTGTTGTTCTCCCTGCGCCTGAGCTTGACCTGTCGCCTTCCCGGGCCCTGCCCGCTGCCGGATTTGGCAAAGAAGGCTGCAGTGGTGTCGCTGGACCCGGCAAGGCCTGCGGTGAGCTCGAGGGTCGCGTCCGAAGACACATCCACGAGTGACTTGTCTTCTTTGAACCGCTTAACGTGGGATTCGAGCCGCTGAATCATCTTGGACTCGACAACCCCGGCCACATGGGCGTACTCCCGGTCAATCTGTTCAATGTCCCGGTCGTGCTGGAGCTGGGTGCGCCCGAGAAGTATCGACTTCCATGTATGCAGCCGCAGGAGATCATTGTCTCTGGCCTCCTCCAAGTCTTTGAATGTCTCCAGCAGCTCGTCGTCTCTTTCGTCGACCACGTCCTGGAGCTGCTTTTCCAGCAGGGCCTTTTGGTGTTCATACAGCGTCTGTCTGTTTTTCTCAAACCGCGTATTCAGCTCCTCGTACTTGCGGTGGTACTCATGCCTTCGCGCAAAAGCCTTGGGCATTTGTGGAGGTTCCTGTTTCATTCGATCCGCTGGCATGACCACAATTTTTTTAACTTCTCACTAAAGGAGAGTTAATGAATATACGGTGGTTGTTTGAAGATCGTCAGGATAAAAAATAAAAAGAAAAAGACAAAAAAAAGTATTCTCCGCAAAATACAAATCTCGCCGTTTACCTCTGGGTGGGCAAATATGGTTCCTGTGGCCAGACCGTGTTAATAAACTGCTACTGTAGGCTTGGATAGCAACACCCGATAGAGTTTGCGGCCCTGGGCTGTAGAGTTGGAGATAAGTGGTGGGTGTGAATCGTAATGATGTCTGTCTTCTGATGTCGGGTGGGAGGTTAGCATACATCACGCCTGCTCCCTCTCGCCTGTAGTGCATGTATCGCAGATCAACGTCGATAGTCACCTGCATTCGCCAAGGGTCTTTATATTTTTGATAGCAATTACATGCGCCTGGTTTGTATACAGATGCCGCAGAGGCAGAAATTAGCTACCCATGCACAGAATCAATTGCCGTCATTTAATCTGAAATATCTTTCCCAATGCATGTCTCAGTAGCCGCATGAGCCTCTCCATCTGTTAATACGGTCACGTGATGAGAACGAGTTTTTGTGAACTTTGTTACATCTAGCCCAGTTCGTAACGGTTCGTAACGCCCTATCCGTTACGCCGTATCATAAGTTCGTTACGCCTATGTTGGTCATTCCACTTTCTTTGGAAGATTTGATTGGCAAATATATTAAAGCCTACCAATTGTCCCACTCGTCGTCGTCCTTCTTGTTCTTGATCCCCTCGAGCTTGGTCTTCTCCTTGGGCTTCTCCATGCCAAACGCCGGCTCAATCGCCTTCTCCTCGCCCATGCCGTCAAACAGCTTCGAGTACTGGCTATTGTCGGCCCCCTGGCCCTCTCTCAGCGCCCGCGTCTGCTCCTGCGTAAAGTTGTTAAACGTCTCGAGCCCGTACTTGCCCGTCTGCTGCATTTTCTGCCCAAACTGCATCATGGCCTTGCGCGTATTGTTGCCCAGATCGCTCTCAGCAAAGGTCCGCACGTTGGGCTTGATATAGTTCTCGCTCACCTCCGAAACGTTCTTCGTCACGCTCTTGGTGAAAAAGCCCCACCCCTTAGTCAATGTGCCCAGAGGGTCCTTCTGGAGCTCGTCGAGCGACAGCGCAGCATTGGACGAGGCAGCAGAGGACTCATTGCTCACTCCCCCGCCAAATCCGCCGTACCGCCCGCCCTGCGACGGCGGAAGGTGATCCGGCCGCGAGGTGTTCTTCGCGCCCAGATCGGAGAAATACGCCTCATTCTTCTGCTTCTGCGTCAGGCTGGCGCTGCTGGCATTGTTCGACGTGATCATCCCGACGCGGTTTGTGCTCGCTGTCGACACCGCAGACCCAGGCCGCGACGGAATATGCTTGGGCCGCTCGCGCCGCACCCACTCCTTGCCCTCTATTTCCGCCTGGAGCTTCTCCTTGTAGTCCTCTGCGACGGTCGAGTTGTACTTGACGGCGGCCTCGAGCGAGCGGTCCAGCCCCTCGGCGTCGAAGAACTCGCCGCAGCGGTCGTTGCCGCCGAGCTCCATCGCCTTCATCTCGTCGGGCTTGAACTGGTCCATTGTGACGGAGCGCACGAAGGAGATGTGCACGCCGAGCCCTCGGTGGATGCCTGCGCAGTCGAGGCAGATGAAGATGCCGTACTTGGGCGACGCCCACTGCGGGTTGGCCGCGCCGCAGTCAAAGCATTTTTTGTTCCCGCCCGTCTTCTGGAGTGCCAGAAGCCGTCGTCGGTTCTCGGGGTCCACCGTCCAGTCGGCCATTTTTCGATATCCCGTCGTGTCAAGTAAACGAAAAGAAAGGGGGTGTCGGCGTAATTCAACTTTAACCGATCACCCAACTCCGTACCAATTGTCACTCTCAATCATTAATCGTCGAACCAGTCGGTGGATCAGTTGGATTGGTCGAGTTAGTCGATGGGAATGTTATCAGTTGTAATATACCAATGGAGGCGTTGTAGTAGCTGTGTAGTTGTTAAAGCTGTGTTTACGGTACATGACGTATTACGGTTACCATGAAAAGTATGGTAGTTTGAATAAAACCGCTAAGCAGTGCTGGTTAAGTATACTCTCGAATTCTCACGTCAGATACTAGTATTTGCTAGAAATCTTCGAGAGACCAATGCGTGGCACTGTATTCTACGATGCTTTTGTTACACCGTAACAAAGCTCCCGACAGCGTAACAAGACGTTGGGAAACGGAAGCTTTTAGTTACATTGTAACAAAGCTACTTACAGCGTGACAAAACTTAGACAGGGTTTCTCAGTTGAAATTCTAGCTGGAGACGGGGGTCTGGGGGCTGCCCCCCTAGCTCTGGGGGGTTTGGGGGGGGGGGGGGCTAGCCCCCCAATTGCAAAAGAGCAGGAGGAGTATGGTGAGTTCAAATGTTGTTACAACTTGGACGGGGTCTCCGTGTTGAGCTTGTTGAGCAGCTCCGGGTACACGCTGGCGTTAGGGCTGCCATTGTGCCAGCTAGCGCCGTCCACGACGGTGATCTGGCCCGTAATGTAGCTAGCCGCAGGCGAAAAGAGGAACACAGTGGCGTCGGCAATCTCCTGGGTCGTGCCCATACGCTGCAGCGGGATCTTCTTGAGCGCCGCCTCCTTCTGGTCAGTCGGAAGAAGCCGGTCAATGCCCTCGGTGCCCGCAATTGGCCCCGGGGCAATCACGTTGGACCGCACTCCAAGCGGGCCCAGCTCCACGGCCAGAGCCCTTGCCAGAGCGTCCACGCCAGCCTTGGCGGCCGACGCGTGGATTTGCAGCGGAAGACCCGTGTAATGGAGCGTGGCAGACACAAATAAGATCTGGCCCTTATTCTTGATCAGCTCCTCGTAGGTGGCCTTGGCCAATGCAAATGACCCTACAAGATCAATATCGACCACGGTCTTGAATGCATTGGTCGACAAACTGCTGATGTTGCTCAGGAAATTCCCGGCAGCGCCGGCAATAACCAGATCAACCTTGCCCAGCTCTGCGACAGTCTTGTCAACCGCCGCCTTGAGGTCCTGTACCTTTCGCACGTCGACGCCTCCAAGACCCAGCACTTTGGCACCCGGTCGCAGCTGGGCAATCTCCTTGGCCGCGGCCTGAGTCTTTTCGACATTTCGCCCGATGATCGCAGCATCGGCCCCGAGAAGAACCAGCGCTTCGACCTGGACCCGGCAAATTGAGCCGGCGCCGCCGGTCACGAAAGCGACCTTGCCGTCGAAGATGCCCGGCTTGTAAATGGAGGTCTCGAGGTACGATTTGCTTAGGGTGTTTGGCATTTTTACCTTTCTATCTCTACGAAACAGGGCTACAGTTACTTATATCCGCCTCCCTAGGCGATAGGCGGTGATTAATGATGTGGGGTCGGGTACTATTGGGACCGAGGTCCATTAGGTCCACGTACAAGCTGCAGGTTCCCCAGACGCATTAGTGTGTGCCTGACTCTCATTTGACGGTAGGGGAAGCTTGGTCATCATCGGCCATGTCGGAGGTCAACAATAATTTTGCGCTTTCGGTAGTGCATCGGGTGTCATCATCTCACCTGTTTTATGCACTCAACGGCGGGTTTATCGCCGTCGTAGTGAGCTGGGCCTATTACCTTAACCGGGAGGATCGCCGCCGACTGGCGAGGCTTAACAGCCGAGTGCCTTACTATGAGAAAGTGAGCCACGAGGAGAGCATTGCTGGCCAGATCGAGGCCCGTTTGTCGGGCCAATGTGAGAAACGGACCCACATTGCTATTGGCCTCGTTTCGGTTTCGGTACAGGCGGTAGCGGTGGTGCTTCGGTCTAAAATCAGGGGTACCGAGAAGACTCTGCCGGGATTCCTCAATTGGTTTGGGTGGGTATGGTACTCGGAGTTAGTATTGTTTGTGTTCTACTGGCTCGTGGAGCTGATACCTCGGTCGCGCAGTGCCTATTTATCCAAAAGCGACTAGCACCATCTCTCTAGCATTATCCAGTTGGTCTCTCCGACAGAGTTATTTCCACTGGTCTTCGGCAACTCTGCATTTAATTCATCAATTCATCAATTTCATCAAGCTCATCTATTCGTTGAACAATTACATGTACCGTATGCTGTTACTTCCTACGTGGGTGGCCCTCCGATATAATGAAAATGGTTGCGGTTTACAATGCCACACTTCATTGCAGCATTGGACATTACTACATTAGTACAGGTAGGTACATTACATATTAAATAGAAGAGGAATTACGACCGAGCTTGAGAGAAAGCTTCTTGCCAGCCGAACTGAGCGTCTGCTTAAAGCTTTGCTTCTTCTTAACCTTGTTGTCGGGTTGTCGGTCGGACGGTTGTGGTATCGCAGGCGAGGTCCCGCCAGAGTCATTGTCGTCACTGACATCGTCGTCCGTGTCCCCTTCCTCTTCCACAACAGTCTGTGGTACAGCCTTCTTCTCAGATTCGCTCTGCATTTTGGCCGCAGGGATTGACGACCCACCCACGGCAGCGTAGTCGTCGGCAAAGCTCTCGCTCGTCTTTCGCCGGCGTGGTCCACGGTGGTCCTCTCCGTCGGCAGGACGGTCTACAGACTGCTGTCGCTTGAGTCCGGCCGTCCCATTCGCTCCGTCAACGCTCGGCGTTCGCCTCAGAGATATCGGCGCGTCGCTCTTGGCCGTGGCGGGGGTGTAGTGATCATTAATAATAGTCGTAGTCGTTTCGTAGGCAATGCTAAAGAAGTTGTCGTGATCTTCGTCGCCACCGCCAAACATATCGTTGCTGACATTGGCAATCTCGGAACTCGTGTCCATATCTGTGTGCACCGAGCTCATATTAGTCGAATTCGTGTCCATGCTCTGCGTGTACTTTTGAAGCAACGCGCTGATAGGGGCCGTATAGTCGAGCTTCTCTAGCTTGTCGCGATGCGACTCTATGAGTCGGCCTAACAGCGCACGCATGAGCTTGCGACCGCGGTCAAGGCTCGTGATGCTCGTCATGCTGGAATTGTTAATGTCGCCGAGCCCAGAGTCGATGACGCTGAATATCTCGAGGCATGCAGAGTGCGTCAGGTTGTTGCGGTTGCCAATCGATATCATCACGTTCAGCACCGCGTCCAGCACGTCGTGTACCACAAACTCGTCTACATAGCTCTCCTCCTCGGCCATAATGCCGTATTTGAGTGCCCGGATGCCCGCCAGCCTCACTTGCTTATGGCGCGCTTCAATCAGGCGCTTGACGCCGATCCACAGCCGCCGCGACACGATAAAATCGCGCGCTGCGCCCTCATGCTTGCGAATGCAAAAAGTTAGCAGCTCGCACACTTGCTCGTATATGCCCCGGGTTGTATTGTCGGTCATTTCTTTCGGGCCCTGGGCGAGCGCAATCAATGGAGCAAACAGCTTGTCCGCCGACTGCTGGTAGAAATCGCGCACGTACTGGGAAGAGTCTTCATTGCCACCGCGATTGGCAATGAGTTCGGAGAGTTTCGAAGAAGCCCCGCCCAGCAGTGACCCGGAGGTCGCATTTAGGGTAGAGCTGTCAATGAGAACTTTGAGACTCTCTGCCACTTGTGGCTTGAGGGCTGGGTCTTTGGGTTCGAGCAGAAGGTCAATGAGGATGTTGGCGATGCGACTGCTGAAGCGCCTTTTGTCGTCCTCCTTGCTGCTGGACTTTTTGTGCTCAAACTGGCTTGCCAAAAGCGCCGGGTCGTGATCTACAATGGCCACAAGCACTTCGGTGCCGAGGATGCGGATATTCGGGGGGCTTGAGGGGCTAAATGCGTACTCTAGAAGCTTTACGAGGCCGCTGTCCAGCAACGACGCGTAGAGCGACTGACGCTGCCCTGGCTGGAACTGTTTGGCGATCGACGCCATCTGGTGGACGAGCCTCACGCCGTCCCGTTTTTTGGTCTCGTCTGTTGTGTCGTACATGGCGAAAAGCGCGCTCAAAAACTGCCGGTTTCCTTGAAGCTGGCCTACGATTTCAATCTGGTTCATAAAGATCATTGAGGTGAGGAAGGTGAATGTCGCATCGTCAAGCAGTCTCACGAGAATGACATCTTTGAGGAACTGCAGGCGGTAGGTTTCTTTGATCTTGACTCGTATTCTATCGTCGGGGATGGGTACTACTTCGTTGAAGCGTGTTTCGTCGGTCAGGTAGTCGCGGTGGTTAGCTTTCAAGCCCGGTAATTCGGGGTCATCTATCCAGTTAGTTTAATCACGTTAAATTCGCCCAATGACGAAGCATGGCAAAACAAGTGCAAATGCCCAATTCCAAATGCCAAATTGACTCAAATCTTCAGAGATATTGGCACATCGACATTTAGAACTTCCAGGAAATACTCACATTCCAACATGCCCACAACACCCATGATATTCTCATCGCTGAGCAATATCTCAAAAATAATATTGTCATTCAGCAGAAACAATATCTTGACAATCTTGCACAGCTCATGCAAATCCCCGATCGACTCGAGCTCCTCTGCAGTCTCAAACACCGGTATCAGCTTGCCCACAAACCCCGTCTCGTGTATGTACTTGACGATCGAGTCGCGCCCGTACTGCGAAAACGCAATCACCGTCAGCGCCTCTACCACCTCGGCCAAATTCCCCAGCCGCGGCTCCGGCGGATACGTCAGCGGCCCCGCAATGAACTCGGTCACCTCAGAGTCCCCGTCCCCCGTCGCCACAGCGTAAAGACTAATCCCGTGCTCAATGTGCGCCTGCACAAACACGAGAAAATCGCACACCAGAGAACACCCCTCGCTCTCCTGGAAACTCAGCGCCACGTCCGTCTTGCCCGGCTCCGCCCACACTATGAGCGTCTCCTGCTGCTTCTGGTACTGAATGTCGCCCGTCACGTGAGAGTCCAGCAGCACGTCCTCCCGGTCCTCCTCGTTACGCACGACAATGTGCGCCTCGTTGCTGCCGCTGAGCTCCCCGGAACAGTACCCGGTGCCCTTATCCACCCATTCCTCCTGATCCAGCTCGTAGACCTTGACCCGCCGCGGGAACGTGGGCAGCTCTAGGCTCATGTCCTGCAATCCTCGCGTGCCTACGCGTATTAGGTTCTCTTTCTCTGATGGGTGCCTCGTCGACCGCTCCGATCGCTTCGCATGCAACAATCTCCGATGGACAGTGTAGGCGTCTGGAGGGTTTGGCAAAAGTCATGTTGGGACCGGTCGCCGTTTCGCGACATGCCGCGCGCCCCTCGTAACCACGGCCCGCCAGGGCCCTTCTGGCGGGTTTGGTCCAGTTGGCATTCGATTCGGGTCTGTCTGGGGGGATTATCGAGTAGATTTGTTCCTGGGGCTCTGTCCCAGACCTCGTAGTTGGGGTCTCCCCCCCTTTTATCGCAGCAGAGGGAGTATTTCAGGTAGTGGAGGGCGGCGGCTGGGGGGTCTGGAATAGCGGGCAGGATTAGAAAGTGCAACACAGTTGGTATGTATGCTTTATAAACGAATAGACGACATCGTTCTGGGCTACTAATTAGCCTCATCGGACGCGGTTTCAACGCAAGTACCCGTCCACGCAGGAACAATGTGCGGCGGTGAAACAGACATAACGCGTGTCAGATCTACTCACAACTCCATTTAACTAGTTTCACGACACAATTGGCTATTTTTTTTTCTATCAAATCACCATACTCCATGGCAAACAATCGTATCGTGCCTTAGTTGACCTGGTGGTTGACCCGGTGGTTGACCCGATTGGTGTAACCCCTGAATCTCGTAGTATCTCGTAGCATCGTGATTGGTACTCATACAATATACGCCCTAACTTCAACTAAGGAACAGAAATAATAGCGATCCTGAAAGTTCCCCATATTGTCTGGCTTGCCAAACCGCCCATCCACCAACGCAGTGTCGTTGTAATTGTTGAGACACTTGTACCAGTTCCAGTTCTCCCCGTTCACTGCAAGATGGTCTTCAATAACTCCAAACGGCGGAGTGTCCCAGTAGTCCTTGAGGGTGTCCAGCAGCAAAATAGGATCATCATCCGCAGTCACCGGAGCCCTGGCATAGTACGTCTGCCCGCCCCCAGTCACGCTAAGCCGACCCTTGCGGTCAACGTGCCATGGCTGACTAGGAAGAAACCCAAACGGCACAATGCCCCACCGGTCCTCGCTGGTGCCAATGGCCCCCGCAGTCAAATAGTGCTTGTCATAGTCGGGGTAATAGTGGTCGAACATTTGAATGTAGAAACTGCCCGTAAAGTTGCGTGAGTTGGCATCCGCCGCCAACACCACAGCTGAAAGAGCAAACAAAATGGCAACGGTTCTCATCTTGTCCCTACAGCTTTAATACTGCTCTAGCTGTCATTATATACACTTGGAGGTTGGTCGTCAGCCGCTTATGACCCCGCAAGGCTGTATAAATAGAAAGTCTTGGCACCATGTGCTTGCACGTCTACTGAGACAGGCGCGTCAACGGTCGACTCACTGGGTAAAGCTACGCGAACATATTGTTATTTCCATAGATTAAGATATAAAAAAGTATTAGATATTAAGAAAAACGAATATTAATGGTCTAGCTCCATGCCTACTCGATAGTGATGGTGGCCTGCTTGCAGACAGAAGCCTGGGTACCAGCCTTGTTCTGGGTAAGAACAGACTTGCCGTTGGATGGGCAGATGTACCAGTTGTTAGATGAGCCCTGGTAAGCAAGCTTGTTGTTGTCCTGCGCGAACATACCAGCACCGGATGCAGAGAGGGTCTTGCCAGCCTTGACAGTGACAAAGCCTGGAGCAGCGCTGTTGGCCGAACGCTTGGACTTTTCATTCTTCAGCCCGTCAAACACCTTCTTGCCTGCTGGAGTAAGCTGAACATTGGAATTGTCCCGCTTATTCTTCTCGTTCTTGAGAGCATCAAATACCTTCTTTCCAGCGGCAGTAACCTTGACAGACTCATCGGATCGCTTGGACTTCTCGTTCTTGAGGCTGTCGAAAACCTTCTTGCCAGCCGCCGTGACCTTGACAGACTCATCAGTTCGCTTATTATTCTCGTTCTTCAAGCTGTCGAACACCTTCTTACCAGCAGCAGTAACCTTGACAGACTCATCGGATCGCTTGGCCTTCTCGTTCTTCAAGCTGTCGAAAACCTTCTTGCCAGCGGCAGTAACCTTGACAGACTCATCGGATCGCTTGGACTTCTCGTTCTTCAGCCCGTCAAACACCTTCTTGCCTGCTGGAGTAAGCTGGACATTGGAGTTGTCCCGCTTATTCTTCTCGTTCTTGAGACTGTCGAAAACCTTCTTGCCAGCGGCAGTAACCTTGACAGATTCATCAGATCGCTTAGACTTCTCGTTCTTGAGGCTGTCGAAAACCTTCTTTCCAGCTGCAGTGACCTTTACAGACTCGTCAGATCGCTTGGCCTTCTCGTTCTTGAGAGCATCAAATACCTTCTTACCAGCAGCGGTGACCTTGACAGACTCATCGGATCGCTTAGACTTCTCGTTCTTCAGCCCGTCAAACACCTTCTTGCCTGCTGGAGTAAGCTGGACATTGGAGCTGTCCCGCTTATTCTTCTCGTTCTTGAGAGCATCAAATACCTTCTTACCAGCAGCGGTGACCTTGACAGACTCATCGGATCGCTTGGACTTCTCATTCTTGAGACTTTCGAAGACCTTTTTACCAGCTGCAGTGACCTTTACAGACTCATCAGATCGCTTGGATTTCTCGTTCTTGAGAGCATCAAATACCTTCTTACCAGCTGCGGTAAGCTTGACGTTAGAGTCATCTCGCTTAGACTTCTCATTCTTCAAGCCGTCGAAAAACTTCTTACCAGCTGGGGTAAGCTGAACATTGGAGTTGTCTCGCTTAGACTTCTTCAAGCCACCAAAGAATGTCTCTCCAGCAGCCGTAAGCTTAACTGAAGAGCCATCTCGCTTAGACTTGTTGCTGGACTGAGAAGAACCATTACTGATAGTAGCCACAACAACATTGCCGTCCTTGTCAGTGGTAGCCAGATTGGCGTCAGCGCTAATGAATGCACCAAGGTTCTTGTTGTCCTCCTTGTAGGACAACATACCACCATTGAAGTACCACTTGCCAGCTGGCTTATCCTCAACGGCAACCACAGCCCAGCTGTCACCGTCATCGGTGCTTACTGGGGCGAGGTACTGGTCTCCCTGGCCAGCATTGACCTTGAGGTTAACCTCACTGGTAGTGGAATCGGTGAAACTTTTGAGCTGATTAAGATCCAACGCCGAAGCAAACGCTGGAACTGTAATCAACGCGGCAGTTAGTTTGGAAACCATTTTCACAAAACGAACTGATAAAAAGTCAAGAAAACGAGCGAAAAGTTCGGGTGCTAAATTTCTGAATGGAGCCCATATTGTTATATACTCTAGGCGAACCCATTGACACCACGCTCATTCTCCGAAACCAAGTAAATGGTAACTTTCCGGGCTCTGCCTTGTTTTTTTTTTTTCATTCCCGCGGGCATATACCGATCCTTATCCCCCCACTCCTGGATTCTTAAGGGCCCTATATAGTGGCTCATCCCCCGAAACCATCTGCGATCGCTTGCCCTCCACTTGCTCTATAGGGGTAAGTCAACCCAGGGTATCGGGAAACACTTTGTGTTTTAAGGGCCTCGCTGGCAATACAGTACTGTACTACAGTATCTCCCTGACACCTGTCAGTGATGGACGATCGGCATTAGACATAGGAATGTACCTGCATGGTACGTATATTTCCCGATCGCGTAGGTTGCGCTGCGTAATAATGTACTTATAATAGCGACTGCACCCTCCAAAGAGATCCATAAAGTGAAGACAAAGATATCGAGTGTAGTGGAGCAATTGAGCCGCATTCGAGCCCCACAGCCGCTTGATCTGCGGCTGTTCCGAATACGGTAAAAAGTTGGGACGATCGCCGTTAGCGCGCGGCATTAACACACCATCCAAAAACTGATCAAAAATTTCGTATTTTTTTTATTCTCAAATAGATTTGAATAGCTTCCTCAAAGGATATCTTTTTTAACGGTTTTGTGGCTTTGGAAGTTTTCCCTGAACCGATTAAAAAACTTCCTGAAAAGTCTCCTTTTCTCGAACCACTCTATTCATATTGCCTGGACAAATATCTCCCCTGAAAGCCGCACCCAATGTACGAACAGACACCCCGTGAATCGTTAGATTCTCAAACTCGCAAGCAAATCGCAGCCGAGGCTGTTGATCCTTCCGTAGATGTTGAGAGGGACCCTCTAGCCAAGCGGGTCCTCAAGAGGTTCCGATTCCTCACGACACCACACTTTTGGATTATCTTCATCCACGGCCAGATCCTCTCGCTGTGTATCACCTCGACTAATACCTTAACCACCTTTCTTAACAACTCTGGAAACAATATCCCTGCTTTCCAGACCTTGTTTAACTATGCCCTGTTGTTCCTCATCTTCACTCCTTTCACGCTGTATAAGTACGGCTTTAAGAAGTGGTTCAAGATGATTCTCAAGGATGGTTGGAAGTACTTTTTGCTTTCATTTGCGGATGTTGAAGGCAACTACTTTGTCGTGAAAGCCTATGCCTACACCAACATGCTGTCCGCTGCTTTGCTCGATAACTTTGCAATTGTTGTCGTAGTGGTGCTCTCCTTCATCTTCCTAAAGGTGCGCTACCACTGGACCCAGTTGCTTGGTATTGCTGTGTGCATTGGTGGCATGGCGCTGCTGGTGGTGTCGGACGTGCTTACCGATAAGAATTATGAGGCCATCGATATGGTCAAGGGTGATCTGTTCATACTTTTGGGTGCGTTCTTCTATGGGTGTTCTAACACCCTCGAAGAGTATTTCGTGTCCAAGCGTCCTCTCTATGAGGTTGTGGGTCAGCTGGGCTTCTGGGGCGTCATTATTAACGGCGTTCAGTGTGCCATCTTTGAGCGCAACTCGATCCGGAACGCCCAGTGGAGTAGCGCGGTTGGGGGGTATTTTGCGGGTTACACCCTCTCCATGCTGCTGCTCTACTGCACTGCCCCGATCTTGTTTAGAATGTCCTCAGCGGCGTTCTACAACCTGTCGCTGTTAACGAGTGATTTCTGGGCGTTGCTCATTGGTATTCGAGTATTCGGATACTACGTATACTGGTTATACCCAATTGGTTTCTGTTTGACTGTGCTTGGTATGCTTATCTATTATATCTCCTTCAAGGATGAGCTCGGCGAGGCGGTCAAACCATGGCTGGGTAAGAACCAGGAGCAAGGTGTGGTTGGTGTTGGTACTGCTAAGCGTGCTGAAGACGCTGAATCTACCAACTCCTCGACGCCGCTGAACACTGAGCCAACGACCCACGGGTCCTTCAACAACAGCCACGAGGCTGTGGCCGTAATCTAATAGGACTAATATTAATAGTAGAATTCACACGATACTACCGATCCGTACTTTTGCGCGCCTCTAGTTCAACGATCCTTGACCTCGACTACCTGGTCAATCCCGGGGTAGTCTGGTACCGAAAAATCAAACTTTTCGGCAAATTCCTTGGACACGAACCGGCCGCCAATAAAATGCCGGCCCCTAAAGTACTTAGCGGCCGGTTTTGGAGCAGTTAGACTGACAAGGTTGTCGGGATGGAAGGTATTCCCGTCGATCGGTCCTTCGTCTACATGCCATGAAGACGGAATGTCGACGCTTGTGACGGGAATCTTAGTATGCTTAAGTTTACTGATAACAACAGGGAAAGGCTCTCGGATCGGGGGCTTAAATGAAAAGCCAAACAATGCATCAATGATGTGGTGGGTCGATCTGAAAGCTTCGTCTACATCGTCGACGAATTTTATGCCAAAGTTCTGCAGCTGTTGTTCCAGTCTCTCAAAAAGCTCCCCCTTGGACTTTTTTGGGTAATACACAGATGGTGTGTACCCCAGCAGGTACAAATGGCGGGCTGCTACCAACCCGTCTCCGCCGTTATTACCTGGACCAGCAAGAATCAGAACATTGTTACGATTGGGCTGCGGCGGCTGAACTTTATACACTGCCTGGGCCACTGAGAGACCGGCCAATTCCATCTGTCTAATTAGTAATTGTAGTAGAAATAGGCAGCACACTTACCAGTTGATCGATAGAGAACGCGCCAGAGGACATGAGCTCCTTATCGACTGCCGCGGCAGTTTGAGCAGTCAGATACTGCAAATTACACGTTAGAACTAGGACTAGAAATTGACAATATATGCCATACCTTCAGCGACATTGTTGAAAGATTGACAGAATAAATAGCAGGAGTTTGATATTAAATATACGCGATCGATTATAAAGTGATATCCTTGTTTGACAATCACCCCATCGTCCACAGCGATGGTGCGAGCGCTTTGTGAGCCAAATTAAAATCGTTATTTCATTCAAATATAAAAAACGCGTCCAATTATCTTAAACCCCCTCATCCCGTAAGCCGGGCTAGATTGCACTTCTCGAATGATGCATTACGCTTGGATTACGCGGATTGCCGTACTCACGATAATGGCCTCTTTTGTATGCGAGTTTGCGACGAGATGTTGTGGTACAGAATGACATCACCGCTTGGAGGGGCAATGTCTCATATCTGTATTAAGCCAGGGGATGAGGCGCGCCGGCGGAGCAGCGTGGCCGCAGCAGGAGCTGTTATCACCTTATCGTGGCATGCATAAGAAGACAAGAAAGGTTATCGTGGTGAAGTCATACATTGAACCATGTTCGTCGTTATCTGCATTGGGCAGCGTATTATAGGTGGACATCATTGCAAAATACCAGAATAGTGGTAACATCCATGTCGAAGGCGGCTTAGTTAGCTAATGTCATTGCGATGTACCAAGCAAGCTCCACGAGCTCTAGCTAGTTTGTAGCGGTTTTATTGTCTACACGAATAAATAAATAGGATGGCGTTAGTAAAATGTGGTAAGGGCCTACTTGAAGTTGATGCTGGTCTCAATGACATCGTACTCCTCGCCATTGCTGGTCTTCCGTTGGGCCCGGTACTGCAGCGGGCGCTGAGACTGAGGAACGATCTTGGCAATTGTTCCTGGATCGACCACTGGAGTTGCTGGCGAAATGGGACTGGTGAGCTCGCTGGTGTAGTCCTCCTCGTCATCTTCATCAAGATCGCCCTCTGAGGCGACGACAGAAGGCACAGTGCTAGTGCTAAAGTCGTGATATTTGTTTCCCTTGACCAGGCCGTACAGTTCGATCTCAATATCGCTGAAGGAATCATATGGGATATAAGGAATCTGATGTTCAATGCAGTGCTTCTCCAACTTTAGACCGCTTCGGGCGAATAGAATGTCTGCCTTAGATGCAGCGGCAAGGTCAGAAACACCGTCGCCGATGAAAACAACCAGAGGCTGCTCACCCTGGACAGAGTCTCGGAATTCCTGGATAGAAAGCGCCTTGTCATGGCCCAAGTCGCAATCGTGTCGCCAGAGAGGCTTCCACAGGCTGCCGTCGGCGGCAATTTCACCATCGTTGGAGACAATGCCAATTGCTTCCGACCGCTGGGGGCCCAGGAAGGTGTCAAGAGCGCCTCGTAGCAGAGGTTTGAGGCCAGCAGAGATAACATTGAATGGAATGTCATGGTCTGTGATGTAATCGAGGAAATGCATGAAGCCGGAGTCAATCACCAGATTCTTCTTGAGGGCAGCCAAGCCGTCATCAAGAGTGACGTTGAGCGACCCCCACATCTCCTCGGAGGCTTCACGGAAGGTTCGAGTTTCTCCAATTGATCCGTCGAGCTCTGCTCGAATCGTTGGGCCACAACCGTAATTGTCAAACAGAATATGGCCCGTGTCCTGGAGGAAGATGGTTCCATCAAAGTCCGAGAAGATAGCAATCGGTCTTTGGACGGTTCCGCTCACCAAGGAAGACTTTGGTACACACTTGGTGTTGAGATTACTCGTCGTCATGGTCAAAGGTAGGTGTTAAAGTTTTGAGAGCGCAGTGGGTTTATAAACGATCGGTGATGTTTATCTGATTATTCTTCTTTTTTGGACTCCAATTGAGTTCCAAAGTAATAATTCGGTGGTCTTTACGGAAAAACTATATGAAGTCGCAGGTTTCTGCCCCTATTTATAATTTTGGACGAGCTCATCGGAAACACAGCTGTCCGTAAGCTCTAGCCATGTTCATTACCTTTTTTTACTTTTTGGCCATTTTGAGCCACGCAGCTGCCGATCGCCGCTATGAGTATGCACATCGTGCATACGGTGACACATTTGCTTTTCAGATTTCGTAAAGCGTTGCTTTTGCGCTGCTACAGAGGAATTATGTCATCGCTGGCACCCAGCGTTTACATCTGTATAGCCATAAAGCCGCCAATACATGCGTAATGTATTGTCTCTGGCAGCGATAGCGGATTCATGTGTATAGCGGATTCGTGAGGGTTAGCATATAACGAGCGGGCTCCAAAATTTGGCGCCAAGGTAGTTGCACTTTGTTAAAAATGAATTATTGTACGGTGATGTAAAGGGCAAAAGTAAAAGTATTTTAGATGGATAGACGGTTTGAATATGATCGTTATATTGTTTTCTTTTCGATTTAACCTGAGTTGGGCTATCTCTAAGTCATTGCGGTTTGTGTCCCGATGAAGATCCCAACAAAGTTGATCTGCCTGGAACCCTCTAACGTCAACTGTTTTTTGTGGTTCATGAACCTCTGCTCCTAGTATCAACGACGGCGCTATCTTCTATTGGCTGTCAAAAGGTAGACAACATTCGTAAGCCATGTTTGTTTGTTCTCTTGCTTGGCTGTGTTCAACTCTGCTCGGGAGTAATGGCTGCATCGTCATTGGGAGGCTCCTGCAGTAGCCTATTTCGAAGAAACGTCCATCCGCTGCTCCCTCCCTGACAACCCCCCAAATTACACCCATCCTTGGCAGGTGGTATGCTGCTACCCTATCCAAATGCATCTATTTTATTCGAAAAGGAATGGCCCAGTACTGTCTTAGCACATCCGTAGCACTGGGTTGAGATGCGTCTACCCCTGAGTTTGCGGGCGTATATTTCCGCACGCAGACTGTACTGTACGCAACCACCCAGCCCCGCGTGCGCACGCACAACACCCGCGTAAAACACCGAACCCTGTTGTCGTACTCACTGCTTAAATTCCGCCTGCGCAAGCGGACCGGGAGCTCCCGCGCCCGGCAGGCATAGAGCGCCGTTCGGCTCTACCTCTTTTGGACAGTGCTGCATGAACCGCTCTCTCTCCTGGTGTCGCCAGACACATAAAATCAATTGATCGAACTTGAGAGAAAATGTGAGAGCTTCCACGAAGCTGCGTAGGGCAATGTAGCATGCAAACAGTGCCGAATGAATGCCGAAACGCCCGTAATACCTGGCTTCAAGGCATAAAAAAGTGCCATAACTCCGCCCTCTCGCCTAAATAATATTTTTAGCAGCCCAACAGAACCGCTTCCTATTGGGGCCCACCGCCGGATAGAGGGGAGGACGCGTGTAGGGGCATGCTATAGTATGTAGGTACTGCCATAGGAATAGAGTGATAGTGTGTCGCGGATTCACGATATGTCCAGTGCGACGTGCGACGACACCCACGCGATCTTCCATGCAAGACACCTCCACCCATCTGCAACATCCACGAGTAGGAATTATTTGCAGTGAATATGTACCCACCGCGTATGGATTGGTACCTGTATACTGCGTTGCTGCTACACGGCGCTTTGTTACAGATTGAAGGATTGGCCAATCCATACGGGTAGGATCTTCGTAGTAAGCTGTAATGACTCCCCGGCTCTTAATGAGGAGTGCATGAGGGTGGAGGGTTAATCCTTGGGGGTCCGTTGGCCTCGTCATCGTCATATGAGCTATTAGGTCCGGGTGGGCATAGATAAGAATGCGGCTTATGCGGCTTGGCTACACGACATGATTCCAAACGATATTACAGCACTGTACCAGGTACATCTGTGCTGTACGAAGTGAGGTGAGCTCAATAGTACTGCGTAGGATGTTAATAGCGCCGAGCTGCAGGTGTGTAGTTGCTTCTTCGCCCACCAAGGCCCGAAGAGCATGCCATTACCAGAGCCCGTTAAAAGAAAAGAGTCCAGAAGAAGTGTAGAGAGTCTAGTTTTAAAAGAAAAAAATCGATTCAAAGAATAAAAATAAAAGAGTATCAAAAAAGCAAACGAAGAAATGTAATTAAAATTCATCGACAATCAAATGGGCCGGCCAGCACTGGGATCTTGCGACGGTTCGATCAATGCCTCCTGGGGACATATAGAGACTGACCTCGTCGCCATTCTCGCAAACATACCACTCATTGTACCCGTGAGCAAGAAGTTCTCGACCGTACAGACCAAAGTCTCGCTGACCGGATACGGCTGACCATCCAAACTTGGCAGAAGGGTGGTCCGCGTGGATACTCAGCGTGGCATAGAGGTCCTTGCACTTCCACTTGCGCTCCTCCTCCTCATCGTCCTCCTCATCGTCCTCCTCGAAGTGGCACACATCGCAGTGGAGCAGCCAGAACGTTTCATCTACGGCAGCACAATCCGTCTCAAGTGACCCTCGAGGGTCAACTGTGATCGGCACGCCCGGTCGCTGGGGCGTGACAAACCCTTGGAAAATGCTGTGTCTCTGCCATTCTGGAACGCCCATAATAGCATCGGGGTTTACGAACCATCCGTCGTACTTATTTTCGGGGCATTTGATCTGTGCCACCAGGGGACAGTCGTAGAGATTGGACTGCAAACGCGCAGCGGCATTAGCCAATCCAACCACAGACCCAATTGCAACGAAAGCTGAGAGCCCAAACTTCATTTCAGCGAAAATTGGGAGAATTTGTGCAATTCGTTTAGAATTCGTAGAAATGGTTGTCCCTTTATATTTTTTCGAATCCAGTTCATTGCTAAATGCAGTTTTTCTTTAGTCGAGCTAACTCAATTCATTGAATTCTGTTATAAATGTGGGGTATACTACCTCTGATATAGTCTATTGGTCTGTCTTTCATAGATAAAGACTGGAGATTGACGAGATAAGCGTGCAATGTTTTAGGTTCAATTTCCAACTTTGTTGCGAAAAAATTAAAAAGATTTACCCGTCGGTTACTTTGAAAAATGTCGATTAGAGAATTTTTATTCTTTCTGATTCAAAAATATTACCGCAAATGCAGTACAGTACCGTAGGGCAGTTGGCTACCGTATTAAGAATTACTGCTGCCATGGCTCTTTGAAGATATCTACCAGTATACTAGAGCGCTGGTACCCGCCTTCAAGTCTAATCAGATTGGTATGTTTACACTATATTACTGGTATATCATTCACCCACTATTATACGATATATCGAAAGGGGAATAAACAAGTTTAAAATCATTTCGACCCCTTTGGGTGGTATTGCGTGAATACTTTGTAGCGCAGTAAAAAATACAAAAACCTAGTCACTGTTGCCTACCGGTACAAACTATAATGAACATCGCTTTTCCCTACTTCCAATTGAGTTTGGAAAAACTGAGCTACTAAGGGGATGGGGAGAAAGGAGACTTGTGATGTCGCCGCAAGCCGAGCGGCTCTATCAAGGGGTCGACCCCTGATTTTTGCGTGTTGCGCGCGGCCACCCCTCGCCCCATATGAAACTCGACCACACTCACAGTCCAGGAGCCAGAGCAAAACGCCCGGTAAAGCCAACGTGTTCACCAGGAAAATAAAATACAGTGAACTCCAGGGAGGCAGTTTTTGGTATTTGAGCGGGCGAGCGACAAGAGATCCAATTGGTGAGAGTATATTTTTGAGAGCCTAAACGGACACGTATGTTAGTTTTCCAGCAGGGTGGAAGTTGGCTAACGGCGACAGGACTACAGTAAAGATGCATTCTCCGTTCCAGGTAAGTCGTATTGCTATTAAAAGGAGTGCCCTGAGATCTTTTGTGCGGGTTTTTTAATCCAAAGGTTAAATATCTGCTCGTTGACATTTAACCCAGCGGTCAGAGTTAAATTCACAACAGACAGGTGGCATTTTCTTGGATTTTGGATTCTTTGACGTGACTGTGAGGATTTTGAATCTCTGAATCTTTAGGTCTTGAGTCTTGGGATTGGTTTAATCGTGAAGGGCATTTGGCAGACTACTTGGGTTTACTGAACTTGGTTGAATTCCTGGGTTTACTGAACTTGTTGAATTCGTGGACTTGCTGAATTGACTTTTTGGATTTGACTGAATTGCAGAATTTGTGCGTTTGCTGAATTTGGTTGATTTGCTATTTGGGGGCTCCTTTGACGGTTGGAATTGGCTAACGAAGGCAGATGCGTAGAAAGAAGAACACCAAAAAGGTGACTCCGTTCACAATGATGGTCTGCGGTGCCAGTGGCACGGGTCGGACATCGTTTGTGAACACGCTGTGCAATGGCGAAGAGGTTCTCGACTCGAATGAGTCGGCCTTCGACGCCAGAACGGCCCACGAACCGCGCCCAGTGCAGATTCGCAACTCTACCACTGAAATTGAGGAAGAGGACGGCACCCGAATCGCGCTCACAGTGGTAGACACTCCCGGCTTCGGCGATAACATCAACAATGAAGAGTGCTTTGGCACTATTGTCAAGTACATTGAGACGCAGTACGACGAAGTGCTTGCGGAAGAGTCGCGAATCCGCCGAAATCCACGGTTCAAGGACAACCGGGTCCACGTGTGCATTTACTTCATTGAGCCGACGGGCCACGGCCTGCGGGAGCTCGACATTGAGCTCATGAGACAACTCGGGCGCCGGGTCAACATCATCCCCGTCATTGGCCGGGCGGACCAATTGACCCCTTCGGAGCTGTCCACCGCCAAGAAAATCGTCATGGAGGACATTGCGCACTACCAGATCCCCATTTACGACTTCCCGTACGACGCCGAGGAGGATGACGCCGAAACAATCCAGGAGAACTCGGAGCTCAAGGGCATGCTCCCCTTTGCGATTGTCAGCGGCAACGAGATCATCCAGCTCGACGGCGAGCCAGTGCGAGCGCGGACCTATCCGTGGGGCTACGTGCTTGTCGACAACCCTGACCACTCGGACTTTACGGCGCTGCGCTCGGCGCTTCTGGGGTCCCACCTGGCCGACCTCAAGGACATGACCCATGACTTTTTGTACGAGACGTACCGAACCGAGCGGCTGTCCACCTCGGTCATGGAGTCCACCGGTGCGGGCACTGTGCGGGACTCGCGGCTGCTCAACCCAGAGGACCTGGCCAACCAGTCGTATCTGCTCAAGGAGGAGCAGTTGCAGCGTGAGGAGGAGAAGCTGCGGGAGATTGAGCGGCGAGTGCAGAAGGAGATCAACGACAAGCGGCTCGAGCTGTCGGCGCGAGAGGCCGAGTTGCGGGAGATTGAGGCGCGGATTTCGCGCGACCGGGCCAGTGGGTCTGAACTGGGCTCGGCGCCCCAGTCGCCGTATATGAACGCCGAGCGACGGCCGTCGGACATCAGTATTTCCAGCAACCAGCAATTTGCGTCCCCTCGGGCCCAATCGCCGCTGGCGCAGATGACGAGCCAGATGGAAAACGCCTCTCTCGAGGACGTTGTCAACAACAACAGCTCACCAAGCATCAACGGCAGGGTGCCTATCAAGCAGGAGCCGGACAACTAAGTCATCTAGAGTAACAAAACGTGAACATTGACCAATACAGCCCGGTGCGCAATTGTCTTCGAGGGCCAGCCCTCGAGCTCCCGTAGCTGGGGGGATACCCCCCAGACCCCCCTTCAATACGGGGGTCTGGGGGCTGGCCCCCAGCCAAGGGGGGTTTGGGGGGCTAGCCCCCCATAAACACTCCAGCCAGGGTATTCGAGGGCTGGCTGCTATTTCAGTTCATTTCTAGTTAAGCGTAGTGTCACCGCCGGTCGAGAAGACCCTTCTTCTCGCGCGCCGGGGGCTTGTGGGAGTGGTTCTTTTGTACAAGGGTAGGCTTCATCTTGCGGATCGAGGTCATGTTTGTAACGTCAATGCAGGATGAGGCCTGGCTCGAGGCAAGCTCGCAGGGGTCGGGGCCAATGCACATGCCAATTCGCTTGACAAACGGAGACCGCAGAATGTCATGCACGAGCGGACGCTCCGACGGGTCAGGGTTCATCATGCTGATGACCAGCGTCTTGGCCGAGTCGGTGAAGAACGTGCTGAGCGCCTCAAAGGGGCGATTGATGTACTCAACATAGCCCATGACATTATCACGCGTCACCGCGCCGTTCTCTAACGGCTCTGGTGCGTCAGGGTCCTGAGGAGCCAGCTTGGGCGACTGGTTCGAAGGCGTCGTCTTCTCGCTGGGCACCCTGCTCGGGGCGCGGCTGGGGGGCGTAGACACTGGCTTGTTGTCCCCCCCAAGGATCATCGAGCTGTAGGCGCTCGTTGCCTCAGAGTGGCTGTTTGGCGGCTCAGAGCGGCTGTTTGCGCCCTCGGGCAGGTTGGCGCTCTCCCCCTGGGCCTCTGACTCTAGATAGCGGTTGAGGCTCTCTGTCCCCTGGCGGTAGAGGTTAAAGCGCTCGACAAACTGGCTGTAGCCCGGGTCGTCCTCCCTGGCGGCGGCAAACAAGTGGCCGTTGAGCGCCATGTTCAGCCACACAATGGCGCACGCCCACGTATCGACTTTCCGCGCGTCGTACTTGGCCTCCTTGCTGGTAAACACCTCCGGCGCCAGGTACGGCTCCGAGCCATTGACCCCCCCGACCAGCCGGACCTCGTCGCCCTTGTTCTCCTGGACAATCTCCGAGACGCCAAAGTCGCTGATCTTCAAGTATCCCTTGGAGGTCATGAGCAGGTTCTCGGGCTTGATGTCGCGGTGGGCAATGCCGTGGTCGTGCATGAACCCGACGCCCATGAGCATCTGTTTGAACAGGCAGTCGCGTTCTTCGCGGCCCATTTTGTGCGCCGGAGAGCTGCGGTACGCCTCGAGAAGCGAGTAGACGTCGCCTAAGTCGCAAAACTCCATGACCGAGCACCACGCCCCCGTAGAGTCGACGCACAGGTCCAAAGTCGAGACAATGTTGCGGTGGCTCATGCGCTTGGCGATCACGTACTCGAGCCCCAGGCGCCGGTAGTACGCCTCCTGGGACTCGTCTTTGGCAGGGCTGTGCCGGTGGTACACTTTTACGGCGCACACCTCCTTGGTCGAGAGGGTCTGCACCGTCTTGACGACGGCGGTGGCGCCCTTGCCCACCACGCCCTTGGACTTGGAGATGATATGGCGGTGTCCCGGGGCGTATTTCAGGCCGAGGCTCCAATTGTCTCTCTGGAGCTCCCTGGGCAGGAAATTGCTCGGGTTGTACGCCCTGACGGGCGTCTCTGGCGGGGTCGAGTGGCCCGACGAGTCTCCGGAGACGCCAGTCTGGACTCTGCTCCGCGCGAAGCGGAAAAAGTGGTGCTTCTCGGACGAGTCGTCCTCTTCCTGGGACGCAGAGGCGATCCGCGAGGCGGACCGCGAGCTTGGGGCGCTGGCGCTCATTGTGGGATAGACGCGGTTGGCAACGACGGAGTAGTCTTTTGGCTCGCGCTTCTTGCGGTGCAGCGAAAAAGTGCTGGCCCGGCTCATTTTAGCTTCATTGTTTAGGCTTTGATGACCCTCGCCACCGCCCGGCTCTTCGTCGGAGCGTTCGCCGTCGCTGGCCGGCGTGTTGAGCGCCCTGAGCGGGTGCTTGTGCAGCAGCTGGCGCAGCTTACTCGTCTTGCTAGACTTGTCTGGGTCGCTCATCCTGATGACGGCAATCGACCGGACTCTACGTGCTATCGCAGCTACGGACGGCTTTCTACAGACGGCTCTAGAGGGTGTCGTCCATCCAGATCGTTCGGACCTTTGTTGCCTTTTGGCTCCGCTGTGGGGGGACGGGAATGACGTCGGCGATGCGCCTGTCTCATCCGGTGCGGCTCGCACTGCGTGAGACATTGCCAACGCAATTTTAAGGGTCTACTACTCTAATACGGGAGAGCAGAGCATGAGTCCGTTTATATACTACAACTGTAGAAGGCTTTGGGGGTTGGCTGCTTTCTTGGCTCTCATTTTCTTGGCGCGATCGTCCAAGGGGTCGAGCCAATGGTAGCGATTACCGTGTCTTACGGCGATAAGTTGGCGGTGCCGAACCAGGGGTAATCGTGCATTACTACACGAAATATTCATTACAACCGAATCTTTCTTACCCGAGCCAGAGTACTCTTGGGGGGCCAGCCCCCCAAACCCCCCGTAGGCTGGGGGGAAACCCCCCAGACCCCCCTCATGGTTCTAATTAGCTCTCTAAGCCCACAGAGGCTTATGAATTGAACCTGAGCAGAACCCCCCGTGATTTGGAGGGAACCCCCATTGGGGTTCTAATAGAATATTTGGCCAACAGAAGCTAAGGAACAGAACCCGAGCCAGAGTACTCTTGGGGGGCCAGCCCCCCAGACCCCCGTTACGGGTGTTTAATACGCTGGTTAGTATTGAAGGGGGGGTCTGGGGGGGAACCCCCCAGCTACGGGAGCTCGAGGGCTGGCCCTCGAATACCCTGGCTGGCCCCCCAAACCCCCCGTAGGCTGGGGGAAACCCCCCAGACCCCCCTCATGGTTGGGTAAAGTTGATAGATGCACGATTAATGATTTGTACAAGTAAATACGGTACGTCTAGTCATCCTGGTCCCAGTTGCCCGGCCGGTTCTGCTTTGGAATCTGTGGGCCGCCCGCTCGCTTGGCCATGATGATCTGGTCGACACTCAGCACCGTGTTGGCCGCATCCGTGGCCAGCTTGATGGCGCTCTGCTTGGCAACCAAAAGATCGAAAATGCCTCTGCTCTTGGCATCGCACACCCTGCTCGGCTCCTCCTCATCAATGTCCACTCCGCGGCACAGCCCCTCGCCGTCCTTGGTGTGCGCCGCATAGAGCCGCGACACAACCTCGTTGGCGTCCAGCCCGGCATTCTCGGCCAGAGTCTGCGGAATGACCTCAAACGCCTCGCCGTACTTCTTAATGGCCAGCTGAAGCAGTCCCGGCGTCTTCTCGCCGTAGCTGACAATTCGAGTCGCAAGCTCCGTCTCAGAGGCCCCCGCGCCAGGGATCAGCCGGTTGTCCTTGGTCACCGACTTGGTGATGTTGACACCGTCGTCAATGGCCCGCTCAACGTCGTCCATCTGCGACTGCGTCGCGCCCCGCACGACAATGGTGGCCGTCCGCGTCACAGTAGACTCCTCCTGGCGGAACACGGTGACCCGGTCGCCGCCAATCTCCAGCGTCTCCACAACGTCCACAGTGCCCATCTCGTCGGGCATTGGCGCGCCAAATCGCGCCAATGGAGTGGCGCCAAACACCCGCGCCAGCCGCCGCAGATCAAACTTGGAGCCGACCTTGAACACGAGAATGCCGTACTTGTTCATGTAATGGAGCGCCAGTTCGCCAATGCCGCCGCCGGCAATGACCACCCGCAGCCCCGTATCGGCAATCTCCTTGATCTGCGACTCAAGCTGGGCCTCTTCACCCTTGCTAAAGTCGAGCATTTCCTTGGCATTGTGCAGCAAAACCGTGCCCTTGGTCTCCGTCTGCGCCGTGTCAATTGCCGTCGTGAACAGCGCAACCTTGGCCTTGGACGCCTTTTTGACGGACCCCTCGGGCTCCCGGTTGAACACCATGCCGCGCACGACCTGCGAATTGTCGAGCGAAGAGCCCATGATCTTGACAACCCGGATATTGTCCACGTTAAAGTACTTTGGGTTCTTGGGCAGCACCTGCGCAATGGCCTCACTGACGAGCTTGGCCAGAATGTCCTCAGAGCCGTACTGCTTGGATGCAATTGCGCTGCGCACGACCTTGAACAGCTCCTCGGGGTCGGAAATGTCCTTGATCTGCTCGCACACCATCTTCTCGAGCTCTGCGACAGCGAACTTGAGCGCCATGTCGTATCCCTGAGCGATTTCGGTCGTGTTGAGCCCCTGTTTGAGCAGCTCCTCGGCCTTGGCGAGCAGCTCGCCGGCGAAGATGAGAACGAGGTTGGTCGCGTCGCCCATCTCCACCTCCTGCTGCTCCGACGCCATGAAGACGAGCTTGGCGGCCGGGTGCACGATCTCGAGCTCCTTGAGGATGGTCGCCGCGTCCGAGGTCAGAAAGACCTTGCCAATGTGGTTCTGGACGATCTTGTTACGCCCGCAGGGGCCCACCGAGGTGCGCACCATTGACGAGATCTCCCGCACAGCAGCAATGTTGCGGCTCACAGCGCCATCCTCGCTGTTGTAGGTCTGGTAGCCCTGCTTGAACAGCCCCGCGCCGGGGGCGTTTGGAAGCTTCAACGACATTCTTTCAAGCGGTCTTTGGGTTGATGATGCGTACCTGTTGATTTGAATTTTTCGCCCGCCAGGCGCGGTTGGGTCGTGGAACCAGAGAGAATTTCCGCCATCTTTGGCAGTTTTAGTTATTTCACCGTGCGAAATACCGCGCGGTAGCGCGTTACAGCGCGTTACAACGTGTAACAATACGTTACAATGCGCTACGATACGTTACAACGCGATACAACGGCGTAACAAATCCAGCGACACACTTTCGCAGCACTGCGATATAACAACTGAATGAATTTTCTGTATTATTAGCCCTTTGCCACCTTGTAACCGATTTAGGCTCTATAGAGTACTGTGTACCTAGAATATTTGTCCGCTTTGCAGACGTTTCGACATATTATAACAAATTTATGAAGATCAGATCATTTGACAGATGGGGCCAATTCGATATAACAACTATTGTACAGCGTACAAACTATGTAAACCAAACCCCCGTAGCAACTCAGTGCCTCTTACTATGGCTTCTGTTCTATGGGATATTATTAATATTGCAGTCGTATTACAGAATGATTGACATATTACACAATGATTGACATATTACACAATGATTGACATATTACACAATGATTGACATATTACACAGATATTGCCCTGTTGCACAGTGGTTGTCGTATTACACAGCGGTTGTCGTATTACACAGTGGTCGTTGTATTACACGGTGGCTGTCGTATCACACAATGGCTGTTGTATGCCTGTCATGACAGTTGCACGACATAACAGATGGTGTATTACATGCGACCGTCATACTACATACTGCTTGTCACAATTGTCTCCATACCACACTAATCTCCGTGTGGCATATTGTAGTACACTCAAATACGAAATTGGCATCTCTATACAATGTACCTTACCGTAGAACCGTATCGTACGGTAGCAAAAGCACCAAGGTTTTTTTTTGATTCTCAGTTCGTAGTCACGAGCAACTCCGCTGACAACCAGCCAAACAAAAAATGGTAGCTATAGCTAGTGCATAATGCAATTGAATATCAAATATTTATTATCAATTACGGTAACCGGTACTACCGCGTACCGGTAGTAAATGTGAAATAATAACGGCGATATAACGTCGGCTAATTGGGAAGACGTTAGTTGCGCGCGAGACACGCCAGCATTGAAGGGTTGAAGGGGACACCACCTACGCAGGACGTCCAAGGCACACAACACACAATGGGCGATGACCTGGACGCTGAGGAGTACAGTCCTATAGCACACCTCAACAAGGTGCTCCTGTCCTCGGCGGACCTCGGACGCCTCAATCAAGTCCAGGACACCGTGGCGCTCTACCAGTCACATCTGGACTGCGAGATCGCCAAGGAGGTCGAATTGACCGACCAGGACACCCAGAGCCTCGAGCGCACCCTCAGCGCGCCCCAGCATCTCACGCACCTGCTCGAGGAGGTCGACGGACTCAAGTCCCGTGCCCAGGAGTGCGAGGGAGGCATCACGGCCATGACGGCCGATATTAAGAAGCTCGACAGTACCAAGGCGAACCTCATTGCCTCAATTACAATCCTCAAGCGGCTGCAAATGCTCACTACTGCATACGACCAGCTCGTGCGGCTCATTGAATCGCGGCAGTACCGCGAAATGGCCCAGACGCTGCCCGCCGTCATGGAACTCATGTCCCATTTCAAGTCGTTCAGATCAATTGCCCAGATTGCAGTGCTCAGCAAACGGGTCGGAGACGTCCAGGCGCGCATATCGACACAGGTGTTTGAAGACTTCGCCCGTGTAGTGGGCCCCGAAGCGAGTTCCCGGCCTCTGCCCGGGTACATTGCGTCCGGCCTCTGCGATGCGTGTTTGGTGCTCGATTCGCTCACCGGCGGAGCCAACTACCGCGAGCAATTGATCACATGGTACTGCAATGTCGTGCTGAAGGAGTACAGGACGATATTTGGGCTCGGGGACGAGGCAGGGTCTCTCGATAACATATCCCGCCGGTACGCCTACCTCAAAAGGCTGCTCAAAAAACACACAGACGACCGCGAGCAGTATTTTGCCGAGTCCTGGCACATCACCCAGGAATTGACCAAAAAATTCTGCTCTACTACGCGGGACGACATTTCACAGCTGTTGCGCCAGGCCGGCCGGGATATCGACGTACAGCTTTTATTAACCGCCCTACAGGAGACACTAGAGTTTGAGGCGTACCTCGAGAAAAAAGTCGGCGTCAAGGGCCAGAGGCTGTTTGAAAAGAGCATCTCCAGCGCCTTCCAGCCCCACCTGAACATCTGGGTCGAGTACCAGGACAAGGTGCTTGCCTCAAAGTTTGCAAAGTATAGAGCTCCTCCCGTGCCCGAGGAAAAAGGCGACTCCCTGCCAGAAGAAAAAGAGCCAACCGTGCTGCCCAGTTCAGCGGACTTGTTTGTCTTTTATAAGCAAACCTTGGCCCAGACGGCCAAGCTATCCACAGGCCCGCCTCTTCTCGACCTGTCTAACCTGTTCGGCAAGTGGCTGAGTTTGTACTCTTCAACTATTCTCAAGCCCATGATCCCTGGGTCTCCGCGACTAACTAATGACGACGACTTGCGCACCGTGTGCTTAGTACTCAATACTGCAGATTACTGCAAAAATACCACCGATCAGCTGGCCAACCGCATCGTCGACCAGCTGGACGAAGATATCAAAGATAAGGCCTCGCTGGAGCCCCAGCAAGAGGCGTTCAATGAAATCATCAACATATGCATAAACAGCCTCGTGGCTGACATTGAGATCGCCTGCGACCAGGCGTGGCGCGAAATGGTCAACACAAATTGGCGCAAGCTGGAGACAGTTGGAGACCAAAGTGGTTATGTCAGCGAATTGAAGCGTGCTCTTGAGTCCGAGTCGGTCCGTGTGCTCAACGCGGTATTAAAGCCTGCGCATGTTCGATTCATCTGCGATAAAGTGGTCGACGGCCTCACAGTAGCATTCCTTAACAACGTCGTGGCATGCCGTCCGATCTCAGCAGTGTCGGCAGAACAGATGCTGCTTGATCTCTACGTGCTTAAGAGCGTCTTCCTCGGTTTGCCCAAGAAGTCACCCGAAGACAGGGTGTCTGCAAGCTACACTCGACATGTTTCTAACTCCCTCAGTAGGATTGAGACTATCCTAAAGGTAATTCTGACACACGGAGACCCGCCGGAGGGGCTGGTGCAGAACTACCTCTATTGCGTGGGCGACAGCTCTGTCGGCAACTTTGTCAAGATTCTGCAGCTCAAGGGCATTGCGCGACAGGAGATTCCTAGGTTTACTGAGTTGTTTAATTCCCATCTCAAAGCCCACGACAATTTGTCCAAAGCATGGCCCATTCTCACCAATCTTAACATGAACGATCAGACCTACCAGTCACAATCACACTACATGCCGTCCGCGGGCGCATCGTCATTGTCTACGAACAATAACCTTCGATTCGACGCTCAGAAAGTGTTTGGTGGAATCACAAAAGAAAACATTGAGAAGAGCTTTGAACGGTTCGCCCACGACGCGGCTCCGGTGAGCAAGTTTAACGACTTTAGACGGTTCTTCAACCGGCGAGAAGGAAGTAGCTCTCCTCTCAACAAGTAATTTATACAATTGCAATTTTTACGCATTAATCGTAGTGTAGATTTGCACAGACTTTTCAAATTTTGCCCGAGCAGTGCCATATACCGTGGTAGTCCTAGTATTGCATGTTAACAACCACAGAAATGCTACACTCTGCATTGGGGGAGGAGGTGGCTATGCTGAAAAAATGCGTTCATCCTGCAACAATACGGGCGCAGTTTTCAAAAGTACGCAGTCATGTTAGCCGCATCAAGGATCGTGAAAAGAATAGAGGTGTAACGACATGATCTCCGCAGGTAACCGAAGGGCATTGCCGAGTCTGTGCATTTGCCATATCGTATCCGTGTACTTGTTGCCTCAACGAGGCTTACGCAACGACAGGGCATGCCTAACCGAGGCTGAATGCTGCTGGGCTGTACACTATATTGTTAAATATATATAAAAATGCACACAAAGTAAGTAAATATACAGTACCGCATTTCAAAATAATAAAGATGGCCGTCGACTTTTATGGTTACGTTCCTAGCCTAGGCGCGACAATTCTGTTCATTGTACTTTTTGCTGCTACAACAGCTCACCACTTGTGGGTAGTGGCTACATTAAAATGCCTATATTTTATTCCATTTCTAATTGGAGGGTTATTCCAAGTAGGCGGCTATTCCATGAGAGTGTACTCGGGCCAACATAGAAGTGAGCTTGGCCCATACGCGGTGGAGCAATGCTTGATTATCCTCCCCCCATCACTCTATGCAGCTTCAATCTACATGACTCTGGGCCGGCTACTCATATACATTGATGGGACGAAGGCTGCGATAATCAATGTCAAATGGATGACGAAGATCTTTGTAGTCGGCGATGTACTATCTTTTCTTCTTCAGGGCGGGGGAGCAGGTCTTCAGGGGAGTGGATCGAATTCAAAATTGGGGTCCAAAATGGTACTTCTTGGACTGGCAGTACAAATCATCTTTTTTGCGCTATTTGTGGTTACTACTGTCGTTGCTGACATTCGCTTGAGGAAGATGCGGCACAATCCTGTCACGCCGGGGAAATACCAGTGGCGCATATTGCTTTGTGTACTCCACATCTCGTCGTTCCTCATTCTTTTCAGATCGCTATACCGAGCGGCGGAATATGCCATGGCGCTAAATGGAAGCAACAGCGTCATGTCCCATGAAGTGTATATGTACGTGTTTGATGCAGTACCAATGCTCGGGGTCATGGTTCTTTTTAACGTTGTCCATCCAGCGTTTGTAATTCGCCGTCATCTGCCAGAGAGAATTGCACTGCTGCGCCAGAATGATAAAGATTGCTGGCAGACCACTGTCTAAACACCCGGGTGTCACCTAGCATATCGTTGCAAACCATGTATGGCATTGTTGATCTAGTTGATAATAAATACATAATCACGAGTAGTAGCGCCCCCAAATTGGAGAACATCTTTGGTTCGCAGCTCAATGTATCGACTGGTTGGTATGTCGTCGTTATTCATTTTCGTGCCGTAGGATGATTCAAGGTCGATGATGTATGCCTTGATTTGCTTCGTAGTTTCGCCATACTTGTCCCGCTTTGATACCATTCGGAATTGAACGACTGCATGCTGTTTACTGCAGGACGGCGTGTCGAGAACAATGTGACAAACGTTTGGGTCTCTCCCCAGTAGGAACGAACTTCGATGGTTAAGCGGTATAGTCTTGACGATATCGTCTCCGTCAAATACAATTAGCCGATACTGCTTAGCAGCCTCAGGTAGATGTGCGTCTTCGGGTTCTTGGTACTTTAGCACCGTCCCATTCACAGAATTTGTCTCTTTCGCTAGCAATCCCGACTGTTTGTAATTGGGCTTTTCCTGTGGGACTTCTCCTTCCTCATTAGAGCGCTCCATCAGCAGCGCTTCTGCGTCTTCAGGGCGTGATGTGCGATGCTCAATCCGTTTCTCTTCGAACTTTCGCCGCTCATCTCTGCGTGCATCTCGATCTTCATCTCTCTTATCTCTTCGGTCTTCATATCTACTATCATCTCGCGACCTCCTATCATCTCGCAATCTCCTCTCATCTCGCAATCTCCTCTCATCTCGCGATCTCCTCTCATCTCGCGAGTCTCGATCTTCATCTCGTGAATCTCTTTTTTCATATTTACGTTCATCGCCTCTACGTTTGTCATCTCTTGATTCATATCGCCTGTCATCTCTTCGTGATTCATATTTCCGCTCGTTCCAGGCCCTCCGCGAACTAAGCCTATCCGGAGACCTTGACCGCGACCTATCAGATCCCATGGCCGTTTAATACCGTTCAGTTTATCTCCTTAATGCCAGTTTTGACACTGAAGATCAATGTTTGGTGGATAAAGCGGGTAGCCTGGGACACGCCGGCGTATATACCATCCCGATAGCCAGATCGTCCCTGCGAAATAATTTTTTTTTGCAATTTGATCTGAACGATAACGACTTTGATTTCGAGCTAAAACCATGCCGAAGAAGGCCAAAAATGCGCCTAAACCCAAGCGAGAGGACCGAAAGTCTCGCGTGAAGCGGGAGAAGGACTACATTGAGAAGCTTGCCTCGGACGTGACGAACTTTGATGTCGAGGAGCTCAAGAGCATCACCAAGTTCACCGAGCTGCCCATCTCGACGGCCACCCTCAAGGGCCTCAAGAGCTCCCACTACGTCACCCTCACTGACATCCAGGTGAAGAGCATTGTGCCGGCTCTCCAGGGCCACGACATTCTCGGTGCGGCGCGGACGGGCTCTGGCAAGACCCTGGCATTCCTGATCCCAGTGCTCGAGTTCCTGTATCGCCAGAGCTGGACCTCTATGGACGGTCTCGGCGCGCTTGTGATTTCCCCGACCCGGGACCTGGCGATCCAGATCTTTGAGGTTCTGCGGAAAATTG
Source organism: Blastobotrys illinoisensis (assembly GCA_030558835.1). Taxonomy (NCBI): domain Eukaryota; kingdom Fungi; phylum Ascomycota; class Dipodascomycetes; order Dipodascales; family Trichomonascaceae; genus Blastobotrys; species Blastobotrys illinoisensis. The sequence goes on along the minus strand of JAKTQJ010000076.1, from coordinate 5,820 downwards.
GCCGGTACCACGGGTTCTCGGCCGGTCTGCTTATTGGCGGGAAGGACAGTAGAGACGAGAGCGAGCGGATATCGAGGCTCAACATCGTCATTGGCACTCCGGGGAGAATCCTCCACCACATGCATAAGTCGCCCGACTTTGACGTGTCGTCTTTGGGGCTGTTAGTGCTTGACGAAGCGGATCGCATTCTCGACCTCGGGTTCCGGCACCAGCTCAATTCGATCGTCCAGGACCTTCCTACCACGCGACAGACTCTGCTCTTCTCTGCGACGCAGACCAAGACGATCTCGGACCTCGCCCGGCTGTCGCTGGTCGACCCAATGTATATTTCAGCGCACGAAGAGACGAACGCGACCCCGGAGCAGCTGGAGCAGTTCTACGTCGTTACAGAGCTCGACCAGAAGCTCAACATGTTGTATTCGTTCATCCGGTCGCATACCCAGCAGAAGCTGCTCGTGTTCTTCTCGTCTGCCAAGCAGGTGCGGTATGTGTACGAGACGTTTAAAAAGAAGCAGCCTGGTGTGCCATTGCTTCATCTGCATGGAAACAAGAAGCTCACTGCCCGAAAAGAGGCCATCGACAAGTTCTCTTCCTTGCAGCACTCGTGCTTGTTCACAACTGATGTCGTGGCCAGAGGAATTGACTTCCCGACGGTCGACTGGGTCATCCAGGTCGACTGCCCCGAGGACGCGGCCACTTACGTCCATCGAGTTGGCCGGTCTGCTCGGTTCAATAAGAGCGGCCACGCTCTGCTGTTTTTGACCCCTCAGGAGCGGCCGGGCATGCTGGCGGCACTGGAGGCCAAGAAGATCCCCATCACTGAGCAGCACGTCAAGCAGAGCCGGCTGCACAGCATCAAAAAAGACCTCCAGGCAATGTGCTTCAAGGACCCAGAGATCAAGTACCTGGGTCAGAAGGCGTTTATTTCCTACGTGAGGTCGGTGCATATCCAGCATAACAAGGACATCTTCAAGGTTGAGGACCTGCCGCTGGAAAAGTTTGCCGAGAGTCTCGGTCTTCCAGGAGCTCCGCAGATCAAGAAGCTGGGCAATCTCCAAAAAGCCAAGGAGAAGAAGAATATGCCGCGGGCGTTGCTGCGTCTGCAGCGGGGCGAAGACAGCGACGACGAGCCCGCGGAGAAGCAAAAGCAGGTGGTCACGAAGAACGATAGAATATTTAACCGAAAGAACCAGGACGTCCTTTCGGAGCACTACTCGAAGCTCGTCCCTGGGTTTAATGACGATAACGATGATGACGATGACGGGTTCATGGCGGTGAAGCGCACGGACCACGGTATCGACGAGGAGGTGCTGCCAACGCTTGACGAACCCGAGTCCAAGCGAGCGGCCAAGCGGGCTCTTTCCAAGAAGCTTTCGGCCAAGGAGCGCGGCAACCCGAAGAAGCTTGTGTTTGATGAGGAGGGCAATGCCCACGAGCTATACGAGCTTGAAGATGAGGAGGACTTTAAGGCCGCCGGCGACGCAAAGGACCAGCAGAAGAAGTTCTTGGACGAGGAGTCCAAGGTCATGGCAGAGCATGATGTGGAGGATAAGGAGCTGGCTCGGGAGAAGCGATTGGAGAAGAAGCGCCGTCGACAGGAGATCGAGAGACGAATGCGTGAAGAGGAGCTTTCTGACGAAGATGGCGGCGTTCAAGTTATCCTTGGGGGTGGTGACGACGCGGAAGATCTGCCTGACTTGGATAGAGACATGGAGCCAAGTGACGACGAGCGGCCTTCCAAGCGGTCTCGATTCCAGCCCAGCGAGAGCGAGGGAGAGGACGACGGTGTTATTGAGGTGGAAGAGCCAGAGACTCTTGAGGATCTTGAGGCGCTTTCGTCCAAGCTTCTCCGGCGATGATTCCTGTAATGTTCATGACAATAGATTAATCCATCATAATGATTTTACATGCTACAATAATTCAAATGCTCTTTATCAAATGCTCTTTATACGGGTTCATTGATATATTATGTAGAGTATTGAAATGTGTCGTAATGTCGGACAAACGCCGCAAGCCGCACGCGGCTCATCAGTATCTAATAACCAAATAAAATAACCGTTGAATATTAAAGCCTTTACAAATATAGTACAGCAGTGGACCTCTACTAGTATTGTCGAATATTAGTATTGTCGAATATTGGTTCACCAGTGCAGTTAACGTTAACCGTCGGCAATAGTACCGTAACGGAGCCGTACGTAGGCAGGTTATGCATCCCCTTACATATACGGCGCAGAGAGATAGTACTTGCAGATGCAAGCACATCTACAGCTCTGTGAATGGCTGGATCCGCGCACGTGGAGTGGGGCCGGTGAAGAAAGGTTGAAATGAATAGGCTTTGATTGCATTTTTTTTCTCTCTCAACCCATCCATGCCGAGAGCAGTATTCTATCTGTCCGGCGACGAACCGGACGAGGTACACAAAAAGCGGGAGCCCCCCTGGTGGGCGCTTCTTATCGGAGCGCTGATTATCGGAGCTGTCTTCGTCGGAATCAAAAGTCCACGGGCCAGCTCCGAGGCCCAGAGGTTCAAAGACCTTTCGAGGTTCCTAGACTCTCAGTCTCCAACAAACCGTAGCACTACATATGGAGCCCCAATCCGGCCATGGCAGAGGGATACCTCGCGGGAGTACCATCTGTCCAGGCTCGGGCTCTGGGACGCGGATCAACCTCCGACGACCCGGGAGTACTGGCTGGAGATCAGCGATATCATGGCTGCGCCTGATGGGGTGATCAAAGAAATGACGGTCATCAATGGCAGCTACCCTGGGCCGGTAATTGAAGCGAATGAAGGGGACCAGCTTGTAGTGCATGTGCATAATAACGGCACCCGGCCTACGACGATACATTTTCACGGCATGTTCCACCGGGGTACGAATGCCATGGACGGCGTTCCTGGAGTAAACCAGTGCGACATTGGCCCTGGGCAGTCGTTCACTTATAATTTCAGTCTGGCGGGCCAGTACGGTACGTATTGGTACCACTCGCACCACTCGGTGCAGTATCTCGACGGCGTTCTCGGCCCATTAATTATACACTCGAAAGAGGACGCCAAGTATGAGTACGATGATGAGCTTGTCATAATGTTGACCGATTTGTACCACGACCGGGCGGAGGACGTTCTCAAGCGGTACATGACCCCGGGGATGGAAAAGAGCCCCGAGCCGGTGCCCGATGCGGGGCTCATTCAGGGCAGGCGGAAGATTGACTGCTCCAAGATCAGCGAGGACCGGGTGTGTTTGGAGGAGGAGTCTCAAGACGCGGTAATCCCAGTGCTCGAAGACAAGGTATACCGGCTGCGGCTGATATCGGCGGGGGGATTTTCAGAGTTTGATTTCTCCATCGACCACCATAACCTGACGGTGATCGAGGCGGAGGGCACCAACGTTGAGCCGTTTGACATTGAAGTAGTGCGGCTTGCCAATGCGCAGCGGTACTCGGTGCTCGTAAACTTTAACAAGCCGAAACCGGACGCTGACGGGTACTGGCTGCGGGCAGTGATGAACACGTACTGCTACGAAGAGGAGAATCCAGTTCTCCGCACGGACCTCAAGGCGGTGCTGACGTATCCCTCGCTTACGGAAGCGACGATTCAAAACAAGGGCATTGTTCCGCGGGAGCCCAAGTCGGCCAAGTCGCGGCAGCTGGACGGGACGGTTTCGTGCATTGAGCTCAATTCGACGCTGCTGAGCCCGAGCCCACCCATGAAAGTGCCCGAAGCGACAATGTTTATACCTGTGGACGTTACGATTCAAATCCGGGCCAAGCAGCTGACGTGGGCGTTTCTCAATGAGACAAGCTACACGCAGGCGACGGTTCCGACGCTGGGCAAGCTCTTCGATCCCGAGCTGGAGTCACAGGTGCTTTCAGACACATCGCATACCCCGGCGTGGGCCAACAAGGAGATTGTGATTCCTGTTGCGCAAAAGGGGCAGGTCATTGACTTTTTGATTAACAACTACGACGACGGCGGGCATCCGTTCCATCTCCACGGGCACAAGTTTTGGGTACTTGGGTCGGGGAGTGGGTACTATGACGCGGAGGAGACGCATCTGAACCTTGACAACCCGATATACCGGGACACTGTGCATGTCAAAGGGTTTGGCTGGGCGTTGATCCGGTTTGTGGCGGACAATCCTGGGATATGGCTGTTCCACTGTCATATTCTGTGGCACTCGGTCACGGGCATGGCCATGCAGTTCAATGTGCTTCCTCAGGAGGTGATTGATGGTCAAGCTCTGTCGCCCGAGTGGCATCGCCTGTGTAATGTACCAAATCTTTATTAATGCTATATACAAAGTGTCACAGACACTGTCCTTTATTATTGCTATATACAAAGTGTCACAGACACAGTCCTCTCGACAATATCCCTCTTCCGTGTTCCATGAGTGGACTAAATCAAATAAACGACTTGCAATTGACTAACTGGCCCCATCTGTCAAATGGTTTGATCTTAATATGTCGAGAGGTCTGCAAAGCGGGCAAATATTTGAGGTACTGTACTCCATAGAGCCCAACTCAGTCACAAGGTGGCAAAGGGCTAATAATACAGAAAATTCAATCATTCATTCAATGGGTTCAAAAGAGAGGCAGGATACGGGGGTCTGGCCCCCAGCTCAGGGGGGTTGGGGGGGGCAGCGCCCCCCAGGGCGACGATTGGTACGAGAATGTAGCAATTGAGCCAATATAGATGGATACGGGGGTTTGGGGGGCTTGGCCCCCCAAGGACGACAGATAGAGCTGGATGGGTTGCAAAAAGCCGCCAGCCGGCGGCACAAAAAACATGGCATAACTATGGCAATAAAATAAAATAGTACATTACAATTTTGGTCGTATCATGCATTTGAGGCGCTAGCTCGCCTCAATCACCATCTGCTCCGAGTCCTCGGCGGCGAACTGGCGCTCCGCGGTGCCCTGGTCCTGGCCCTTGACCCACTGGAAGCTGCGGCCGCGCGTGAGCGTCTCCTCGCGCTCGGGCGGATGCTGGTAGAGGCACTGCGGGTTGGCGCAGTTGGCGCCGTACTTGCAGTCCTCCTTGTACGGGTGCGTGAACATACAGTCGAGCCGCTCGCAGTCGGGGCCGTTGCGGCACACAATGGGCGACCGCGGGTGCCGGTAGCGGCACTTTGGGTTCATGCACCCGTCGAGGTACTTGCACGTCTCGAGCACGCGGTCCGGGATGGGCTCCGGCGCCCGCACGAGCGACGCCGACGGGTGCGCCTTGGCGCACGCCGCGTCCTGGCACTCGTGCTTTTGCTCGCACCACTCAAAGACGGAGACTTTGCCGCCCGGGTTCGCCGGCGTCGCGTGCCCGAACGGGCACTGGCGGTTCGCGCAGCGGTCCGAGTACTTGCACAGGTCGATGCGCTCCTTGAACTGCGTGCGGCGCCGCGCGCTGTCGACGACGAGCACGCCGTTGACCCACTTGGCGTTGGCCGCCTCGCTCGGCGGGTACACGCGCCCGTCGGGCGCGACGATGGGGTCCTCGCCCATGTGCAGGTACGGGCACGTGCCCTGCGGGTACGTGCAGTTGCCGTTGTCGAAGGCGCGGCACGGCTTGCGCGGGTGCGGGTGCTTGCAGTTGGGGTACGAGCACTTGGGCCAGTGGCGGCAGCGCTCGCGGTGGCCGCCGCCGAGGTCAATGCCGTTGCTCGGGCGCTCGCCGTCGACGAGCATCATGTCCTGCTGCGCGCTGTGGAGCTTGTTGGCGGTGTTGGCGCCGACGCGGTACCCGCCGAGGCGCCGCTCGCCGCGCGGCTTGGAAATGCCGCCGCTCGAGCCGCTCGAGCCGCGCGCGCCGGCGCGCTCGGCGAACCGCCCGCCG
>JAKTQJ010000075.1:0-58959 GCA_030558835.1 Blastobotrys illinoisensis | reverse complement strand
TTATACTCGTCAGGCCCCTCATATTGCTATATGTGACGGGTCACATACCTGGCACAAGTGACCTGTCACTTACCTCCGCCGCAAAGTCTCGTTCTTGGGGGGCAGCGCCCCCCAAGGGCAGAATTATGGAATAATATAGATAATTGCAGTAGACCAGCCTATTTCTGAGGTCGCTCCTCTGCCAGAACAGCTGGGGGGTTCACGTAAAGTACGAGAAATAATACATATAGTACGGAGTAAATAAAGACAAACTTTTATGAGTGAGCAGAGTGGTACGTGTCAGTGCTCTTGCTCTGCAGCGCCTCCATGGAGGTGATGACCCGTAGCGGCTCGCGCTCACGATCTCTCGCCGTAAAGTCAAGGTCCTCCTGGGGCGACCGGCGCGGGTGGTACTCTCTTGCCGAGGCCGGCGGTGGGGCCTCGAGCACCTCCCGCGGCGGGTTGTAGCGGATGGGCCGTCTGCGGACGACCTCAAAGCCCGACTCCTTTGGCGGCGGCGGGCCGGCGGTTTTAAACGTGTCGCCGACCTTTTTAAGCAGACGATTGGCGGTGCCAATCCAACCGCCCCTGCTCGCGGGCGGCGCCTCCGAGGGACTCTCCACCGGCGAGAGCAGCGGATTGGCGCTCGACCGGTCCTGCTGAGCACGGGCCATGTCGTACTCGTACTCGGCGTCCCCGTACCGCTTGGAGAAGTAGACGTCAGCCTCTCGGACGGCGTAGTCGACGCGCGTTGGGGCGCTGTCGCGGACAAACGTAAACTCGCTTTCGTTGTCGTTGGCATTATAATTAGTATTAGATTCGTTAGTATTGTCGTAATTGGGGTCGTTATCATCATTAGTCCGGGGCGCCTGCGGGTACGCCCAGTCGTAGCTGCTCATGCGGCGCCTCGGCTGGCGGTAGAACCCGGCGTTGGAGCTCGCAGTCGGCGGCGGCGACATCTCCGAGGAGGGCGAAGCCAGAGAGTCACGCTTGTAGCTCTCACGCCGCAGCAAAAGCATCGACGAGGCGCCGTCGCCGTCCGTCATGGCGCCCGAGGACCGGTCTCCCTCGGACCGCTTCTTGAGCGTCTGCATGCTGTAGACGCCGCGGTCGCCTCCTGCGCCGACGAAGGACCGCGCAACGAGCTCAAACAGCACCTGGGCAACGTGCACGACGAACCCGACAAGGACGAGCCCGTGGACGACGAGGATAACGTACCCGAGCCAGCCCTGGACCGCTGTGGAGACATTGAGCGAGGCGACAAAGGGAATGCACAGGAACACGAGCACAAAGCGCACCGTGGAAAGCCCCGCGCTGACGAGGTTCATGCTTGTCGCCGGGTCGTAGGGCCGGAGGCAGATGATGGCGACGAGCCACGCGAGCTCCGAAGTGGCCAGCAGCGTCAGCTGGGCGAGCCCCGAGTCCTGGAGCGCGCCAAACGTCACAGCGCGGAGGAAGTTGACGACGAGCTCGATGGCGAAGACGCGCGACTTGGTCTGGTCGTACGTGTTGTAGAGCGGGCCGTACTTGAGCATTGTCGGCATGTCGTCGCACAGGTTGCGCGCCGGATCCATTGTCCACAGCACGTGCGCCACATACGCTGCGGCGGCGAGCCACGCGGCGAGCGCGAGCGCCGCAAACCCTGCGGCAACGTTCGAGACGCGGACGCCGCGGGCGATGATGAGCAGCTGGAAGAGCGACAGCGCGACCAGCGGCACGGCAAACACCACAAGGAACACGCGCACGGCCATGCCGGCGAGGAAATGCAGCGGGCGGCCGCGCTGGCGGTCCGTGTCGCCGCGGCCCGTGTCGCCGCGCACGATGCGGCGCCAGAGCCACGCGGCGGCAAACGCCGCACCGCATGCGGCGCCTGCGGCGGCGGCCGCCACGACAAGCCACACGGCGAACTGCGGCCAGAGCTCGCCGTCCCCGGCCAGGCCGACGACGCGCGCCATGCGTGAGAGGCCAAAGCGCCCCGAAACGTCGTACAGGTTGGTTTGGCGGTCGTTTGGCGCAGGGCCGACAAAGTTGGCGCCAAACACTAAACAACTCCACGAGGCGGCACTGAGCACGGCGCGCAGGAACCCGGGCTCCTCGAGGTTGAGGCTCGCGAGCAGGAACGCAAACTGGAGGTACCTGACGTAGTCGACGACGCCCGGGGTCACGAGCCGCAAAGCGTTCTCGTCGTGCACAAAGTTGGAGCTAAAGTAGTACACATTGGTCGTGCCGCACCACGGGTTGGCAAGCGAAGCCGCCACGTAGGCCGCTGCCAGGAGGACGAGTACGGCGAGCGTTGAGAAGAGCAGCAGGTACCACACGTAGTGGGCCAGCACCGGCGTCGCCTGCACGGAGACGCACCCAATGACGTGGGCGCTCTCCGAAGAGTCGATGAGGACAAACTCCGTGTCAATTGAGACCGCCTGGTAGGCGTCGGTGAGGTTGAACGCAAACGCGAACCGCCCCGAGCCATTGGCGCCGAATGGGCACTCGTCGGCGAACTCGCAGAACCGCTTGAACTCGCTGTACTGCGTGTACTGGAGCAGCAGCGCCTGGGTCCGCAGCGTCGTGTACTTGTTCGTGTCCGGGTTGAGGTCCGGGATCTCGCCGCCTATAACACTGCCCTCGACGGAGAAGCGCAGCGTGTTTTCCGTCGACGGCGACAGATCAACGTAGTCGAGCACGACCTCATGGGGCCGAAAGTACGGCTCGTTGGGCGGCACTGCCGTCAGGCAGTCCTTGAACGGCACAGACACGCCGGCGGCGGCGACGACGACCAGGGGTCCAAGCCCCCAGCACAGCATCAGCCCCCAGCTCCGCGGCCACATTGAATTGTTACTTTTTTCTTTGGTATAAAGTGTCTACAGGGTATTTGTGTGTCTACAGGGTATTATGGGCTCTATTATTGACTTTGGCCGCCCAGCGCGACAAGGTTGGCTGGATAAACTCTCCCACGCCCACACTGAAGGAGCAATGCAGGACTGTAATGGGCCTCAAGGTTATACGGCCGGCGCTGCAGTACTAATGGGCCTCAAGGTTTATACGGCCCAATGTTTATCTGCAGTACTAAAGGGCTTGCAGTACTAAAAGGCTTGCAGTACTAAAGGCTTGCAGTACTGAAGGTTTCGGTGGCCTGTACGGGGGGGGGGGGGGGGGGGTGTCGTCGGAGCGCCGGATGCACTGCCCCCTGTAAGTGCGCAGCCGTCTCTGTCGGGCCACTCTCCACGCTCTCTCTCAGGACACGATATGGGCAAGGCGGCGAGCAAGCTATCCAAGGAGGAGCTCCAGGAGCTCAAGAAGTCGACGTACTTTGACCGCAAGGAGTTGCAGCAGTGGTACAAGGGGTTTCTCAAGGACTGTCCGTCGGGGCAGCTCGACAAGCAGGAGTTCCAGAAGATATACAAGCAGTTCTTTCCGTTTGGCGACCCGTCGACCTTCTCCGAGTACGTGTTCAATGTGTTTGACAAGGACCGGTCGGGCACGATTGACTTTAAGGAGTTTATTGTCGCGCTCTCCATCACGTCGCGCGGCACGCTGGAGGAGAAGCTCGTGTGGGCGTTCCAGCTGTACGACATTGACAACAATGGGCTCATTTCGTACGACGAGATGCTGGCAATAGTGTCGGCTATTTACAAGATGGTTGGTTCCATGGTGAAGCTGCCCGAGGACGAGTCGACCCCGGAGAAGCGCGTGGACAAGATCTTCCGGCTCATGGACAAGGATCACGACGGCGAGATCACGCTCGAGGAGTTCCGTGAGGGGTCCAAAATCGACCCGACGATTGTGTCTGCATTGAGTCTCTACGACGGGCTCGTCTAATGAAAAAGTAACTAACTAATTATCGCATACTGGCCTATATTTGTTTATATCTCACGTTGAGCCGTTTGTCCTTTATCTTCCTCCGGCTGCGATATTCCACTACACAATGCTCTGCAAATGCTCTACAAATGCTCTCTGTATGGCACAATGCTCTCTGCATGGCACAATGGATGTGCCATTTTATTCCATGCACCAGGAAATAGCTATGGCATATTTTAGTATGATGAAAGAGCTGATATTAATAATATATTATAAGCATTGATCTAACATGAATTTATCATGTCATTATGGGGTGTGCGAACTGTTTGTCCTTTATATTACAACGTAATGCCATTGATCTGCATCATGCTAGATTTGAAACATGCCGACCCGTCAATCCCCCACAGTTCATTCCATGCCCCAATGACAAGCAAAGTATTTCCTCGCTACCTGGTAGCATCTTTCTGATATGCACCAACAATGCGACGCGACAAGCTTGACTAATACATGTTGTAGCATACAGGATCTATGGCGTGAATCAATAGCATTTGTACAATCCTTTACAGGAGCCTTGCGAATATTTAATATAGTGGAGTAAGGCAACCCCAAGGTGCGTCAAGGAAGGGGTACAGGATCATCTAAATATTTTATCCAGTTTAATCGACTCCATTGTGGTTACTGTCGATATCGATGTCCCGTTGGCCGAGACCCCCTGGAATGAACATTCCAGGCTGAGATATACATGAGAATTGCATGCGTATTTATATCCTGTTAATTACCTATCGTATTCGAAAAGACAGCGTGCCATGACAGTTGAAATGACAGTTGAAATGGACGGTTGCATCAAGGAATTCCCCGGAGTTCGGAGTAAGTAAGGCAGCAGGCAAGGAGCAGTGCTGACACTTGGCACAGTTGATAACTTCAAAGACGGACAAGACGAGGTAGTGTGGGAATACTTTGTATCTCATGGCCACTCGGACCGTCTTGCTGGGCTGGAGACGCTTGTCAGTGGCAAGATTTACATGACGCATGGCACCAGGGCTTATCTGAGGGCTATAGAAAAATACGACAGATTCTTCAGCAATTTGCAGATCCATGAACTTGCGTACAACCGGCCGGTGCAGGTCGTTCGCAACGGTAGCGTCAAGTATAACGCCGTGGCCCTGGATGCAAATCACTGCCCTGGCTCATCAATGATCCTATTATGGGATTCGAACAAGGCCATTCTGTACACAGGACATGTCCGAGCCGAGAGGACCTTTGTCAATGCGCTCTATGAGAACCCGGCTATATATCGATTCACCCGCGGTATCAGGGCTCTGGACTGCATCTATGTTGACAGAAGGTTCATTGACAGAGCAATGGTACCGGATGAACATGGGATCAGGCGTTTCGCGCCTGAAGGCTTGTTTTTGGAAACTCCGTCAAGCACCAATGGCATCATGCCATTTATAAATAGTGTGCTACCCCGCTTCCAGAATTCGACATATATTTGCTGCGATGGAAGGTACGCTGGATACGAGAAAGCCATGCTGTCCATCGCCTCTGCCCTGGAGAGCAGAGTGGGCAAGGTGAAGATCCACTTGTCCAAGGTGCTCAGGGCAATATACGAAAAGACACGAGATCACGATGCCTACAGCTATCAGATATGCGAGTACCTGTTGGAGGAGGGAGAGAAGCCAGAGATTGCGCAACTGCACTTTTGTACAAGGAATGAGTGCACCATTCCTGGCAGTGACAAGGCGATTGATATCAGGTTTTATGTTCGACCACCTTTGTACCGACCTACTAGTAAAATCGCCGGTAAAAATGGTGCTGAGGTCGATACACGATTGTATGTTCCGCAATCACGGCATTCATCACTCAAAGAAATCCAGCACCTAGTGAGCGTATTTGCCCCGCTGGAGGTGGCTCCTGTTGATGGCAGTATCTCACTCCCACTCGGAATTAGTTTCGAAGACCTATTCAGAGATTCCTGCTCCTCTCGAGCCTGCCTCAGCTTTGACATGCGTTAAGCCTCGAAAGGTAGAACCTTTACCTAACTTCATCTATCTATTATACTTATATTCTTTGGTCTAATTCTCTGTGACAATCTGTTTTCGAATGAATTTTGCGTCTATGCCTTTGTACCATAGTGTCCCCTCGTCCCTGACTAATAGTATTACTTGTACTTGCCTACCAAAGATATCGATCGATCTCGATTCGTCTGTACCAAAAGAAGACGATTGGAAGACCCAATACGGATCCAATTCCAACATCTAAAACTAAATTATACTAAATGAGGATGCTGCAATGTAATAGAAAAGGGTAAAAGGGGTTCTCAGCCACTATAATCACGTTTTCGAGTTCAAATCCTACCAGCTACATTTCACAGATTTATCCACACAAGTCGAAGCAAGGGTTTGAGAGGATCTGCGACACCCGAGGGAACTAATCTCCTTTGTAAGACGAAACATCGAACACACGCACAACAGCACCAAACGAAAGCGGCCGACCCATCATAGGGTATATATGGGAAGCTTGTAATGATATTAACGAATGATTATAGGAATAATAGATCCTAGTAAGATAAAAAGGAATGCATGAAAGGAAAGCGTACGAAGACAGTTAATGAGGACGGACAGTGTTACCACGGTATAACAGGATTGATCTAATACACAAAAGGGGAGCCCCCTTGAACCCCGATTGAAGAGTGTAACCAATAGAACAATATTGTAGTAGGATTGATTAGGATTGATTTAATATACAAGGGGGCAAGCCCCCTTGGACCCCCATTGAAGAGCGTAATCAATTGAACCATACTATGGTACGGATGGTTTAATAGACAAAGGGGCAAGGCCCATTGAACACCCATTGAAGACTGTAACCAATTGATCAGCAACAGGAATGGTTTGATAGACAAGGGGGCAAGCCCCCTTGAACCCCATTGAAGAATGTAACCAATTGAGCAATATTGTAGTAGGAATGATTTAATACACAAGGGGGCCTTGAACCTGCCATTGGAAGGAGCATTGTTGTAGGCTGCTAATACGGGGGTCTGGGGGCTGGCCCCCAGCTCTGGGGGGTTTGGGGGGCTAGCCCCCCAAGTCAATTGGAGGAGCAACTACTACGGGGGTTTGGTGGAGGATTACGGGGGTGTGGGGCAGTCGAGGGTAAAAAGTATGATTTGGAATTCTAGGCTTTCTTGGGGACGACTGCGGCGGCGAGCACGCCCGGGAGGGGTTCTGAGCCGATGGAGAAGAGGAGCTTGACGCCCCAGGCCAATGCTGCGACGATGCCGAGGCCGGTCCAGAAGAAGAGCTGGAACTCGACGGAGACGTCCTTCTTTTGGCACGCGGCGCCCGCCCAGCGCGTCGTCTTCTTTCGCTCGCTGTCATAGGAGGGCCTGCACGCGCAGGCAAAGCGGTCGCCGACGCTGACGCACTCGCCCCTGCCGCTGCAGCCGTTGGTTGCCGCCTCGCACTTGTCTTTGGAGGCGAACGCCGGCGCGCCGACTGACGCCGCACGAGCCTCGCGAGCCGCATTGTCTCGCTTGGTATGCAACTGCACCGTGCGGCACATGTCGTGCGGCTCGGAGATGACGGCGACGCGCGCGTCGCGCGCGACAAGGTCTTGGAGCGCGCGCTGGAGCGCCGCATGCGCTGCGGCGTAACTTTCGTCGGGCACGCGCCGCAGCGACTCGAGCCGCACGACGGCGTGCCCCGCCACGGCGCGCAGCTTGGCCACGTCGCGCAGCACGGCGAGCTCTTCGGCGACGGAGGGGTCGAGGCCGTCGACCTCGGCGGCGGCGAGCGCGCTCTGGGCGCCGTCGGGCGCCAGCAGCGTCAGGCCCTCGGCGACCTCGAGCCGCACGCGGCCCGAGAGCCTTTGGAGCTGCTCGGCGAGCTCGCCGAGCACGCGCTCGAGGTCGCCCGCGGGCGCGCCGTCGACCGTGTACGACGGGCGCTCGAAAATGTCGCCGCGCACGCCCGTGACGGCGACGACAACGGCGTCCCTGCGGCGCCCGAAGAGCCGCCGGTCCGCGAAGGCGCCGGCGATGCGCGCGTCCTCGCCCGCGGCGGCGTGGAACCGGCTCGTGCCCGCCGCCTCCGCCAGCACGAGCTCGCTCTGCGCGCTCGTCAGCGCCGGCGCGTCGCGCGCCACGTGCTTGGCCTGCCCGGAGTCGAAGATGTACACCGACGCTGGGGCGCAGCCCATCGCCGCCGCAGCGCCAATCGCCGCTGTAACTACGCTCAACTTCATTGCTTGTCGTTCTAAGGGGCTGTCGCTGGCGGCACTGCGTTTGGGAGGGCGGGGGCTATTTCGCCCAACGCTGCTAGTTCGCGCTACCTTAGCCGCAGACGCCGTAGACGCCGTAGCAGCTCGCAACCGCTTGGGGGCCAGCCCCCAAACCCCCGTGGCTGGGGGGAGACCCCCCAGACCCCCCGGCTGGCGTAAAGAGCGGGGCGAATTGCAGCGCTTTGGCGACCCATGCAAACAAATGTGAATTAACGCTATTTCATTGAATGATATCGAGTTAACAATTGCAACAGCGTAACAAACCCGTAACAAAAGAGCGCCTAGCCCCCCCAAGGCACAAAATTCATGAGCATCGACGCAATACGGCCGAGTTTAATCGAGATTGAAATTGCCTGGTATCAGCGCTGGTGCACAACATGAGTTATACTAATCCTGGTTGAGTTTATATCTGGCATATCAGTCCAAAGCTCTTTCCTCAGTCCCTGCGCAAGAAGATAATAAAGACTTTAGCCGAGTTTGAGGTATACCAGTGTGGTATAAGATTGCTGGATACAGCTCTGATATAAAACAGAGGATCTCGAGAACTTGAAGCTGGTCGGCGAGCTCACCGAGTAGATAGGTTGGAACGACTGGATAGATAAAGATCAGTAGCTACCAAAGAAATGAAGAGCTGGTACCGGTAAAAGTGAAGCTTTTATTGCTACACTATTTTAAAATGCTTAATCAATTCGGTGATTGAGATTGAAAATTGGGTACCGCACTTGGTGTATCGGTATTGCTTAACATTGTACCGAAGCTGGAAAATTGGCCACCATCTTCAAAGGGATAAAGGATTACGGGACTTTTATATTATCCAAAAAATCACATTACCTGGTAGATGAAGCTGAAATTCTACGTACCGTAATACGGTGCATTCGATAAAATTCGTGGAATTGGGACGGATAAACCTCGTCAACTATATCAAGATGATAGGTCCTCCAGTGCCGGATCATATCCAGCGGACCCGCGACAAGCGTCTGGGCAGGACAAAAGATAAAGGCGAAAGCGAGAGCGACGAGGAAATAGGGCCGACGCTGCCCCCGACCGCAGCCGATCCCACCCAGCAGGAGCAGGAAGCTCTCGAGAGGCTGCAGGAGCAGGAAGCTCTCGAGAGACTGCACCGCCGGTCAAGAGCCGACGCATCACAAGAAAGCAGGTCTGACTGGCTCAACGTAGCGCTGGGTGGCGGCCGAAAGCCACCCCAAAAGCCACAGGGCGAAGAGCCAAAGAAGAAGGACCCGCTGCCCGATTTAAACGCCGGAAGGCCATCGCTCATGGAAGAGCACATGGCCAGTAAAAAGACCAAACCACAAAAAGAGGACGCGTTTGCCTTTCGCAAAAGCGGCTCAGGGCAGGCCGCCCGGTTCCTTCACGAAGCCAAGAACTACAAGTCAAAATTCACCCAGTAGGATACCATCATTAGCCTTATATATATTACATGTACACTCTCATAACACTAACCGACCCACTTTCGGGCGTTCTTGAACAGCTCAACCCACGGGCCCTCCTCAAAGGCGGCGCCCTTTGGATACCACGAATTGCCCTCGCGGATGGTCGCCCGCTCTGGGTGAGGCATAATGGCCAGAACCCGGCCGTTTGGAGACCGGATACCGGTGATGCCGCCTGGAGACCCATTGGGGTTGAATGGATACTTCTCCGTCGTCTTGCCGTAGTTGTCAATGTACCGCACGACGGTGAGCTTGGACTGCACAAACCGGTGGTACTGCTCCTCGCTCTCAAACTGGGCGCGACCCTCGCCGTGGGCGACCGGGATGGGGAACCGCGAGCCGCGCATGCCGGCAAAGAAGATGCTGGGCTGCTCGTTGTTGTCGTCGCACACCTCGACCATGACGGTCCGCGCCTCGTACTGCTCGCTTCGGTTGCGCTCAAACGACGGCCAGTCCTCACAGCCCGGGATGATCGACTTGAGCTTGGATAGGAACTGGCACCCGTTGCACATGCCAACGGCAAAAGTGTCCCGTCGCTCGTTGAAGAACCGCGAGAACTCGCGCTTGACAT
Source organism: Blastobotrys illinoisensis (assembly GCA_030558835.1). Lineage (NCBI taxonomy): Eukaryota > Fungi > Ascomycota > Dipodascomycetes > Dipodascales > Trichomonascaceae > Blastobotrys > Blastobotrys illinoisensis. The sequence continues at coordinate 48,888 of JAKTQJ010000075.1, read as the reverse complement.
CGGCATGGAAGAGCACCGACTTGGCCCAGCCCTGGCCGGCGCCGAGAACGTCACCGTACGAGAACCCGCCGCACGCAGCAAGACCCACAAAGTCTTCCAGGCTCACTCGCTTGCTGATAATGTCCGACATGTGAACGTCAACGGGCGTGAACCCGGCAGCGTTGAACGAGTACGCCATCTCGGCCATACTGTTGACACCCTGCTCTCGCAGAATGGCCACCTTTGGCCGGCTCGAAAGCACCAGAGATTGGTTCGGGTCAAATGCAAGCTTGTAGTCGAGACCAGGGTCGTTGTTGTCGAGGATGCTCGCGTACTCCTGGTCCGCGCACTGTGGGTTGTCCCGCAGCCGCTGCATTCGGTACGAAGTAGCCGCCCACGCCTGCTGGAGCGTGCCCCGTGGCTCGCTGATGATCTTCTTGCCGTTGAACACAACGTCAATGGCCTGGTCCGCGACAGGCTTGACGGTGCCGACGACGGAGACCGCCTTGTCTGGCACGCCGTGGGCCTGCAGTACCGCAGCGAGCTTCTCCACGTCCGACACCTGGAACACGGCACCGAGCTCCTCGCTGAACAGGCTTGCGATGGCGTCCTTGCCCTCGAGCGTGACTTCAACACCCACCCGGCCGGCAAAGGCCATTTCCAGAACGGTCGCGATGAGACCGCCGTCAGACCGGTCGTGGTAGGCCAGGACAACGTCTTCTTCTTCCTTGTGCAGCTGCTCCATAGCCTTGAGCAGGCCGCGCAGAACCTTGGCATCGTCCACCGTTGGGGCGTCGTTGCCGACTTGGCCGTACACCTGCGCGACACACGAGCCGCCAAGGCGGTTCTTGCCGAGGCTGAGGTCCACCAGCACGAGCTGGGAGCCTTCGACCCGCTCGAGCTGCGGCGTCCACGTTCGCCGAACGTCCTCGACCGGCGCGAAGGCGGTGATGACAACAGACATGGGCGCAGTCACCTCCTTGTCCTCCCACTTCATCTTCATCGACATGGAGTCCTTGCCGACGGGGATGGCAACGCCCAGCTCCGGACACAGGTCGAGGCCAATGGCCTGGACAGCCTCGTAGAGAATGGCGCCCTCGCCCTCGTGAGACGCAGCAGACATCCAGTTGGCGCTGAGCCGCACTCGCTCGAGCGCTTTGACGTCCGCGGCGTACAGGTTCAGCAGGGACTCGGCCACAGCCATCTTCGCCGAGGCGCCGCCGCTGATGAGGGCAATGGTCGGCCGCTCACCCATGGCGAACGCCTCACCGGTGTTGATGCCCTTGCCGTGAGAGGTGATGGTGACAGCAACGTCGGCGACGGGCACCTGCCACGGCCCGACCATCTGGTCCCGGGCACAGAGGCCGGTGATGGACCGGTCGCCAATAGTGATGAGGAAGGACTTGGAGCCGACGGCCGGCAGTGCGAGGGACCGGCTGAGCGCGTCGCTGACGTCAATGCCCTCGGTCTCGAACGCAGGGATCTTGGGCATGCTGGTAACGTCGGTTCGGCTCAGCTTTGGCGCCTTGCCGAAGAGCACCGACATTTCAATGTCGATTGGAGTCGAACCCAACAATCGGTCGGTGAGGACAAGTCTCTGCTCGCTCGTGGCGTAACCCACGACAGCGTAGCCCGACCGTTCCCGCTCACAAAGCGCCTTGAACGCGTCGAGGTCGGATGGAGCGACACCAAGGACGTACCGCTCCTGGGCCTCACAGCACCAAATCTCCATCGGCGACATGCCGGGCTCAACATTTGGAATGTCCCGCAGCTCGAACCGCGCCCCGAGGTCATTGTCGTGGACAAGCTCGGTCAGCGCATTGGACAGACCACCGGCACCCACGTCGTGGATCGACTGGATGGGGTTGGCGGCCCCAAGAGCAACACACGCGTCAATGACACACTGCGCCCGCCGCTGCATCTCTGGGTTGCCCCGCTGGACGGAGGCAAAGTCGAGGTCGGCCGAGCCCTCGCCAGAGGACACGGAAGAAGCCGCGCCACCACCAAGACCAATAAGCATAGACGGACCACCGAGCACAATCAGCGCGGCCCCAGGAGTAATCTTTCGGTCCTTGAGCGCAAACTGCGGCCGGATGGCCCCGACACCGCCGGCAAGCATAATCGGCTTGTGGTAGCCGCGGATCTCTGGCTTGCCCGCGGCATTTGGCACCTTGGTCGTCAGCGTCCGGAAGTAGCCGCCGAGCGCGGGCCGGCCAAACTCGTTGTTGAACGCCGCAGAGCCAATTGGCGCCTCGATCATAATGTCGAGCGCGCTGGCAATGTGGTTTGGCCGGCCGACATTGAGCTCCCACGGCTGCTCGTGGCCCGGGATGAGCAGATCGGAGGTCGTGAAACCAGAAAGACCGGCCTTGGACTTGGACCCGCGGCCCACGGCGCCCTCGTCCCGGATCTCGCCGCCAGAACCGGTCGCGGCACCGGGGAAGGGCGACACGGCAGTCGGGTGGTTGTGCGTCTCGACCTTGGCGAGGAAGTGCACCGTCTCCTTGGCCTCCTTGTACTCCTTGGTCTTTGGGTCGGGCGCCCAGAACAGCGCCTCGGAGCCCTCGAGCACAGCAGCGTTGTCAGAGTACGCAGAGATAGTGTACTCCGGGTGCTTCTGGTGGGTATTTCTGATCATCTTGAACAGCGAGTACGGCTTGTTCTCGCCGTCAATGGTCCAGTCGGCGTTGAAGATCTTGTGCCGGCAGTGCTCAGAGTTGACCTGCGCGAACATGAAGAGCTCAACGTCGGTCGGGTCCCGGTCGGGGAAAGCGTGCGCCAGGTAATCAATCTCCGGCTGGTCCAGCGCGAGGCCCAGCGTCTTGTTGGCCTGCGGAATGCTGTCTCGAGCGACCGTGACGAGCGGCTTGGGCGAGTGGTGCGCGAAGAGCTCCTCGTTCGTCGGCGCCGCCGCGCAGACCGACTGCGTCATTCTATCGTAGACAAAGTCGAGGAACACGCCCGACTTGAGGTGCTCGTCGAGCGGGAAGCCCTTTCGCACCTTGATGATGAGCGCCAGGCCCCGCTCGATGCGCTCAACGTCCTTGTCAAAGCCGCACACATGGGCAATGTTCGTCGCCTTGGAGGACCACGGCGAGATCGTGCCCGGGCGGGGGATCACCCGCAGCAGATAGCTGTCGTCGGGCAGCGCAGCGGAGTCGTCATTGAGACCGGCCAGGAGCGCCGCATTGAGCTCGTCCTGCGGATCGGGCTTGGTCTCATAGTCCAGCAGCTGGCTCAGGAGCCCCTTCTTCTCGGCGTTCGACTCCAGGTCGGATCCCTCCTTGACGGCAACGTAGTGCACGTAGACGGTTCGGATCCCAACCACCGCGGACGAGTTCACGGCGGTGTTGATATTGTTGACCAGAGCGTTAACTCGGAACGGCGAGTAGGCCAGTGGGCCAGGCAACACAATCATTTTTCTCTAGTCACAGAAATGTCAAAGAAAAAAACAAAAATGATTGCCTTATTGTTCTTTTGCAAGCGTTTTAGAGATTCCTCTCTCGACAGTCTTTGTGGGACACAAGCTGAAATATTTTTTTTCCTCACCCAAAACCCTTCCAGCCCGGTACTTGGCGCTATGACTGTTCGCGGCGGGGGATGGTCCGGCGCGCTACAGGAAAAAATTTTCGTGCGGCTGGCCACCAAGACCAGGCCAATGGCCCTGAAATAGGGCTTTTTTACGTCAAATTGGGCCCTAGAATGTCAAGACTGACGGGGACTCGTTCGTCTAAACTTTGTTTGGCGAATATGGCACGAATGTTTGTACCGCATGGAATCCGGGGAAGGAATGTCAAAAGCCACCGGCATTCCGCCGGTTGTGATATTCCACTACAATACAATGCAATGCTCTCTGAATGGCACAATAGATGCCATTTTATTCCATGTACCAGGTAATGGAAGGTAAGTACTAGTAGTAGGATGGCATGGTGTGCTTTTAAACAATAAACGAGGGAAATTGGCTGTTTAAATAATTTTTACGGGCCTCCTTTGTCGATTAATATGTAGGTCTCATGTCAAAAGTCGCCACAAAATGATATGATATTGAAAACAATCAGCATATGCCGTAAACTAAACATAGGATCGCGGTAATGTATATAAAGCCGGAGATGGCACAGTATTTTAGCTTTTATGGAAGCCAATGAATCTGTTTTCAGCCGTGCGATGAGCCAACCATCGGTGTCAGCCTTGCAACGGTCGCCTATCACCACCCCACCGGAACACGGAGTTAATGAATATCCAATACGCTACAGTGCTAGGCTATCGCGCATGTACATGTAACATGTTAACAATTGTTATAGACTATAATAATATTAGGATCCAGATGAATATATGATCAATTTCATCATCTGCGTAATTTAGGAGATTCAGTGAGCTTGGTGTCGTACGGTTCAGCTACTGTGATGCTGCTGCTGTTTGATAATATCGCATAAAAGATATGGCCCGCCCATTTCTACCCATAGTTCACGGACTACCGTATTAACAAGTCATTAGCAGCCCATCCATTGTACCGCGTGTACCATGGGTTCTTATTACGAGCGAATGTCGCCAAGTCGCCATGTCGGTGTGCCGAAATATACTGAGACCTGCGTAACAATCATCCCCAAGCGATCATGAAATATTTTCTTATCGGACCAAAGCGTTCAAAGCAAGCTACCTATACAAGATGCCTCAGGGAGTGTTGAAAAAGAGCGCTGGCAAGTCCAAGGTCGCGAAGAAGCAATGGTAAGCAGTCTGCATTACTAGTAACCCGTGCTAACCAAATCTAGTCCAAAGAAAGCAGCCCCAAAGAAGATCGCGCCAAAGAAGCAGCGAGCGGTCAAGGACGCTCAGATCACGAAGAAGCATACGGCAGCAATCACCGCCGCCACGGAAAAGCTCATTGCATCGCGAGTGGGACATTTGGAGTTACTGAAGGGCACTCGTCGAGAGCTGGAAAAGGAGAAGAAGAACGAAGCAGCCAAGAGCGGTTGATCTCAATTCTGTCCAATAATAAAAAGGGCCCTAAAGTAGAGCCGGTATACAAGGTCGAAACGACTGTTGTGGACGAGGGCGGTATTGTTTTGCATGCATTTGAGGGATTGAAGCGGCCCAGAGGTCGATAATCATTACGACTTGACGATACCTATGTACTCATGACTAATTTATTTTCGTGTATGGCGATTTCATTGACTATGCCGTACTTTTCAGCTCCTCGATACGGATACCCGTTGGCAACCATGCAAAGAGAGATTTAAAGATGAATTGGCGAATCATAACGAATTCTGTCAACCGGTATACGCAAAGCCCAAAGCACAACGCACTAGGTACAATAATTGGCATATGCCTACGGATCAAGACTTTAGCTCGGCACGTTCAAGTAAATCGGTCTATAAGACTCAACTGGACTCACTACAGCACCCCGGTACTGTACCGTACATGGAGTATCCTAAAATAAGCGAAACCATGTTGCTTTGCTCCTTGGCTCTATTAAAACGTTTAGATGGTATGATAGGCGACTCCTGTAGCTATATGTGTATATTCTTTTTTCTTATTCCAGGTACCGGTAGCTTGCGGTGCCAATTGTCGTTCGATTAAATTTGGCGAGTTCGGCACGCCGGACACCTGTACGGTCCTTTTTCAGAACCACACCATATTCTCGCCGACAGACCAAGATGCTACGACAGGCAATAAAACAGACCAAGCTGACCAAGCCGCAGAAAGACTACATCCACAAGCTTGTCAGGGTCGACCAGGCCGGCGAGCTGGGCGCTGACTACATCTACGCGGGGCAGCACTTGGTGTTTTCGCATACCAAGCCGTCATTGGCCCCATTGATCAAACACATGTGGGACCAGGAAGTGCACCACCACAACACTTTCGACTACATTCAGACGGAGAGCAGGGTCCGCCCGTCTTTCTTCACCCCGGTCTGGCGAGCTGCGGCATTTGGGCTCGGCGTTGGTACTGCTTTGATGGGCAAAGAGGCTGCTATGGCTTGCACTGAGGCGGTAGAAACGGTCATTGGCGGACATTACAACTCTCAATTGAGATGGCTGCACCAAAACTTTCCTCAGAACACTCCAGGGGAGGAGATGACCGAGCTCAAACAGACAATTAAGCAATTCCGGGACGATGAGCTAGAGCACCTGGACACTGCCGTTGAAAACGACTCGCAGAAGGCGGTTCCCTATATCTTGCTCACTGAGACCATCAAGGCTGGCTGCCGAGGGGCAATTTGGGTCGCCGAACGGGCCTAATCTACTAATAGACTGTACATACAATGAATTATTTATCCAACAAACGGTTACTGACGTTATGCTAGATAACTTTTGTTAGACCTTTTTTACAATGGACTTTATTTATTACCAGGTGTATCCAAAATCTAATTGGTGTTGTTGACGTGCTTCCAAGCATCAACGACCTTCTTGAGTACTGGACCACCGGCGCCCTTGCAGGTGAGGTCTGGCTTTGGAATTGGAATAGAACTGTCGACGAGCCAGCCTGGAGCAGACTGGTTGTTGTAGACACCGTCAGTGTTAACCTTCTTGTTCTTGTAGTGAGTCTGCTGAGCAATAACCTCAAAGACATTGGCACCACAGTCGTTTCGGCCAAGGTTAGGCAGATCCCAGTTGTTCTGGACAGTGGCCATAAGCGAGTAGTGGTTGTAGAAGGTGTCGTCGGTGGTGCCCTTGAGGTGCTCTGGAATGTCACCGAACAACCAAGCTGCAACCTTGTTGGCATCAGTGTAAGTCTCGTTCTCGTCAAAGGTAAGAACAATAAGTGTGTTCTTGGTGAAGTACTTGTTTTTGAGCAATGGGGTGAGGAAAGACTTGGACCACTCACCGGAGACCTTGATGCTAGAGTCATGGCCGTCATTAGTCATATTTGGAGTGATAAAGCTCCACTGTGGCAGGGCCTTGGCATTGAGGTCCTTGTAGAACTCGGTGAAATTCTTAATGTTGGCCAGTCTGTCCTCGCAGTTGACAACATTGTCATAGAGCACGAGCGGGTTGTGCTTCCGCACATAGTCGTTAGCTCCTGATTCCTGGTTCAAGTACTCATAGCCCTGGTAGCCAGTGTATGGCTGGTGCTCCTGGTACTCGGCCCACGAAATCCTCTTGGACTCGAGCACGTCGGCCATGGTGAAGACGTTGTCTGGCAGAGAGACAAAGTCGTCGCTTCCGAGACCAAAGTAGTCACCGCCGACAGAAGCCATATAGTTTGGCTCAGAAGGATGGGTCACAGCCCAGTAATTGGACAGAGTGATGGCCTGCTTGGAAAGCTCCTTGAGATCCGCCTCGCCGACAGCCTTGTCGTAGTCGGTGTTTTCGAGCCAGATTGTGACAATTCGGTCAAATGCCTTGCCCTTAACATAGTGAGCCTTCTTATAGTTGTTGGTGACAGCAGTGGCAGCTGCCTGGGCAATCTCAGTAGCGTCTGGCTGGATGGTGCTGAAAGAAGGGGCGGCAGCATGGACCGCACTGGCGCCAGCCAGGAGCGTTGCAGCGGCAGAGAGCAACTTCATGGTTATATCTATATGGGCAGCAGCCAAAAAGAGGATCTATGAAACTTGATATACAAAGACCGTCCAAGTGGTGCCTCAGCGGCCCTATTTATATTTCTACTTGCCTAAGGGGAAACAGATCTACCAATTGTTCAACCGTCGGACAACAAGCTCGAAATGACTATGCCTATACCCTGCAGGACCATTAATGCCGTTCTGCGCGATTGGAGTATCATGCATTCTATACGCGCAACGGTCGTCCAATCGTTATTTACAATTTCTAAGCATGCCCCTGGCCCTCCGCAAGGTACGCATATCATAGCGCCCTGCTGTGTAAATCGTCGGACAATCCCCCCCGTAGAAACAGTCTCTCTCTCTCCGCACTGGCCAATGCTAATCGTTTAATTACGACATGTTCCGCAATTCGGAACTCCGCAACAACTTTAGTCTGATACCTGAAGTAATTTACCCGATTGTCTCTGGCTATGAATTGGCATTCATATTATAGGCTCATGAGATCTTCGCATATCCCGAGACGGTTGCATACACTTGCACTGCAAGCGGAACCGTTCACCTCAACCTGCCAATGTAGCTACCGGTACTTGTAGATATGTAGATATGTTCTTGTTTGATAGTGAAGAACCAGCAACCTACTTGCTAAGTAATAAAAACGAGCATTTTAGCGGGTTCGAAGCTAATCTACTGAGATCGCGCACGGCTCGAGATAAGCTTACGGCCCCCACTCATGCCGTGATATAACTCTCTGTTTTTTATTACAGCAGCGGAGAGAGCCGTACGTACTTTGTCCAATTGGATTGGCAATGAAGGGCACACATACATTGCAGCAGTGCAAGCATGTCCGACCCACCAGAAAACGTGGCTGACTGCGTCCAATCAGTCAAATCTTAGGGATACCCCACGTGATTGTGTCGTCAAGTCGTTGTTATTTAAATATGTAGATGTTAATTAGCTGCATATTATGCAGTCCACTCGGCATTCCTACAATAGCCTGTACATTGTACCGTAATACAGCAGTAGAAGTCAGAAGTAGGCGGATGAAAATACAGTGAGAACTTGGGTTCTTTGTTACCGGTCTCCACAAATCGCACAGCCTCAGCTGTCGTATGTTGAGACGTCTGCCAATTTAGCACAACTGCGCCCCATATCTCAGCCGTGCACATCACACAGACCTCACACTACCACTGTGCACTGTACTACACACTACACATACTGTACTACATTGCGCTGCACTTTACTGAACGTACGGCACAGATTGGTGACTGCAATGAATACCTGAGTCAAAATGACCTCTTCCTTTTACCGTAATATGTGCCTCGTCGAGTGTTGTAGGGTGTTTGATTACATTCCAAACACAAATTGGCCTTAGCAAACATTGTTACGCCTCTCTGGAAGCTTTAGTTACGTGGCCAATCGTATTCCTATGAGACCCCAAGGACCCCAAAAGACCAATCTCAGAGCTACTATCGACAGATACGGCTAAATGTAAAATGTTCAAGCCGCACCAGGGGAAGGGTTATGTTAAGTTACGTGCGGCGGTATTCCCAATCAAGCCACCTCGTACTGTGGGTACGACTGGTCAGAAAGCGCCCCATTCCGGAGGTAAACCTTAAATCAGCGACGACGAACCCAAAAAATGGCCGTGGCGGCGGTGGTCCCCCCACAAGGCCCGGAGGAGGCGGAAAGCGACTCTCTGAGAGACATGTCACTGCAACTGGAGCAATTACTGTCGAGCGACCCGGTGCTCCACACCAAAAAGGGCGGGCTGGACACGACAGACGACTACCTCGAGCAATTGGCGCCCATCCTCAAAGATGCGCTCGAAAACGACGCCACCGAGGAGCTGCTTATGAAGTGCGAAGCGTTCAAGAAGGACCGCGACCGCGAGATTGACGAGATATGCAGCGGGAACCACAACGAATACATGGCTTCGGTCGAGCAGATGGGCCAGGTGACAGCCGAGGCGCAGAACATTCGCGGGAGCATCAAATCCATTGGTAAGCAGCTCCAGGCAACCGGTGAAGTGCTTGCCGACCGGAAAAATGCGCTCATTGAGGCGCGAAGGGTGCGCAAAAACGTAGACGGGGCTATTGAGGCCGTCACCGCGTGCCTCCAGGTGCTCGATCTGACTAACAATGTACACGAATTGCTCCAGGAGAAGCGAAAGTTCGCGGCGCTCAAGAGTTTGGACGACCTCCAGAACGTGCACTTGAAAGAGGTGTCGCAGTACGCATTCGCGCAGCTAATTAACCGGTCTGTGCCTGCGTTGACCAAGATGGTTCGGCGCGACACGATCGCAGACATTGAAACGTGGCTCCAGGAGACCCAGCAGCTGAATGCGCAGATTGGCCAGAGGGCCTTTGCGGCAATTGAACGGCAGCGGAAGGAGTGGAAGGCCATGGTCGAAAGGAACCCATACCTCAAGCGATACAAGTTCAATTCGCAGGTCGAAAAGTCGTATCGGGAGACTGGAGTTGACCATCTCAGCGAGCTGGCCTCGGAGGTTATGGCGATTGACTTTTCACATTTGTACGAGTGCGTGCTGGTGCATTCGAGCATGGGCCGGCTGGAAGAGTTCCAACACCACTTTGAGACGGACCGCAAGATTCAGCGCGACTATCTCGTACCCCAGGGGCTGTCGTTCCAAAACGACCAGGGAGTAGACGACCTGAGTGAATTCAGCAACGTGCTCCAGAACATTACCGGGTTCTGTATCATTGACCGGCAGATTTCACGCAACATCCCCACCCTGCGCCCTGTAAAGGAGGTGGAGGATATCTGGGACTCGCTAAGCACAAAAGTTACCTCCTTCCTCACTAACGAACTCAAGTCTGCCAAGGAAATCGACACGATTAAGAAGCTCAAGGATCTCATGGGTACGTTTTTGCATACGATGCAGAACGCTGGATTCAACGTGTCAGGTATCCAGAGCTTGTTGGTGACGCTCTTCAAGGGCTATTCGAGCTTCCTGCGGACAAACTTTGCAGACGAGTTCTCCAAGATTGTCATCAGCGACAACTACATGCCCATGCTCGTTAGCTCGCAGAAGGTATACGACGGCATCCTGGAAAATTGCTGGTACACGCCTTCGCCAGAAGAGCTGGCGAAGCAGTTCCCTAGAACGTTCCCCTTTTCCAAAACGTATCCTCTGGTGTGTCTAAACCTGCGGACTTTCGTAGAGAGCCACAACAAGTTCCTCGACGACCTGCAATACGACCCGGTTCTTGTCGAGGACATTATCAAGAATGCCGCAGACGACCTGCTCGTCGACGTCGTGTGCAAAACATTCGACGAAAGGCTCCAGGCGAGCACACGTGAGCAGATTGTCCAGATCCTTGTGAATCTAGACTACTTTGTAGAGGCCTCTCGTGGTATTGAGGACCTCCTCTATGGGCAGCGGATTTCGGGAAGGAAAGCTAAGCTCTCTCTCAGGGCTACCCACGAACTCCAGGAGACGCGTAAGCGGGCCGAAGCGCGTGTTTACGAACTGGTCAACACCAACGTGGACAGCTTCCTCGACCTTGCTGACTATGACTGGCACACTATTCAAGTCAATGCCGAGCCAAGTACATTCCTGTTCGATATGGTGTCCTTCCTAAAGACCCTTGTCACGTCGACGCTAGGGAACCTGCCCAGCTCGGTCAAGAGTCTCATTTACTTCAACGCGTTTGACCATCTGGCCCTGTCAATGCTGCAGTTTTTGACATCGGCCAGCGATCGCATGACTTTCGAGTCAGTCCAGAACTTTGATCTCGACATTCGGTACCTTGAGCAGTTTGTCGATCAGATCGCCGAAGACGCTCATGACATGTCGTTAACTACTACCTTTACGGAGCTGCGACAATGCATCAACCTCATCCAAAGTGACGACGTCAACGAGTACATTGACCCGCATATTCGATTACGCAAGTACGACCGAGTGACTAAGGAGACTGCACAGCTCCTTTTCCAGAAGATACAACACGCCCGCCAGGTGCGCCAGCTGCAGCACGAGAGGACTGCCAGTGGCGATCAGCGATTATCTCAAGGGTCCAACCCGCCCGGCCACTCGTCTCCTTCCTCGAGGATGATGCAGTTTTACCGGTCCAGCGTTGAGAAATTCAATGACAAGATTGACAATCGCAACAGCCACGGTTAATAACGTCGCCCCACTGGCTCATCCAAGAACCTTTACTGCCAATATGCGGTGTCGATGTATGTTCACCATAGTTGCACTCGCTGCATCTTTTCACCATCCTCTATGCCTGTCTTCAACGTGTATCGGCTATAGCGGTATAGCTAAACCAAGGAGATGTTCAAGATATGCAAATCCAATTACAAATATTAACAGTATTTACACAATACAATCGGACTAATAAATAACGCTCCGGCTACCAAAGCCATGTGCTCTTACTGGGGTCCTGCCCTGGAGCACCACCCGCGGCCTTCTTCTGCTGCTCAACCGCTTCCGTGAGCTCGTTTCTCAGCTTGCTGACCTGCTCTTCCAGCTCCTTCTCAGTGACAGGATAGTCGAGCTGGTACCACAGCAACATTAGTCCAAAATAGGTAACCGATCCCGTTAGAAAGACTTTGGCAAACGGCAGCGCTAGCGACCGCAGCGACAGCTTTGGAGGCTGCGCTTGGTAAGAATACAGCCTCCTGCTAATAGGACTTAGTCTCCTCGCACTGAACCGCATCATATTCATCGTTAGGACTTGATTTGCGCTCCTCTGGCTAATGTTGGGGTATAAAAAGCCTCCCACTGCCCTGGCGCGGATCATACGGCTGTGATTGCGCAAATGTTGCTTTTGCTTAATTAACATCTGAAACAGATTTTTAATTTACGGAATTTTAATGTTGGCCGGCCGCGGCCGGCAAAGATGGACATAACAAATAGCGAGGGATATGTTAGTAAATGCTAAAAATACAGTTAATTCTTCCTAGTATTGCGTCGCTTAGGGGGCTCCTTCTTCTTGCTGTTAATCATCTTGCCGAGATTAGTGTTGGCAAAGTTAAATCCGTCGGGCACGTGGGAGAAGGCGTGGTCGAGTAGCTTCTGAGCAGTCGGGCGCAGGCTCGGATCAGTTCTAAAGCACCGATCCAAGAAATCGCGCCCGGTGGAGCTCACATAGGGCTCAGTGTCCTCTGGAATTGGTGGAGCTTGGCGCGAGGTCCCCAGCTTGTACATGGCTCCAATTGCTTCGTCGGTAGACCATGGACGTCTGCCCGCAAACATCTCAAGAACAACACACCCAAGAGACCAGATGTCAATCTTTGCACTGTATCCTTGCTTCTTTTGCTGGACGACATTGTGGATAACCTCAGGTGCCATCCAGAAAATCGTGCCCTGCATTGACATTTCAGCGTCATTGGCATAAATGTCTCGGCTCTTCTTGGAGATGCCAAAGTCTGAGATCTTACATACGCCGTCGAGATCAAGCAGCAAGTTGTCTGCCTTGAGATCTCGATGGAGAATGCCACAGGAATGCAAATAGGACAGACCTTCGAGCACCTGGTTCGTAAGGGACTGGATTATCTGTTCTTCGAACCGCCCATGCATTTGGAGAACTCGACCGACCGAGCCACCGGGGACGTACTCTAAGAACATATTGTACACATCGGAGAGAGCTTCAAATCCGAGATACTGGACAATGTTAAGGTGGTCCAAATCCTTGAGTGTCTGAACCTCTGAATGGAGCGCCTCGATGACCTCTTTTTGCCGAGCATTGGCCTTGTCACTGGCAGTCTGCGGCACTTCAACCTGCTTGACGGCCATCATTTCACCGGTAGTGGCATTCAGTGCTAGGTATACCTTGCCAAACGTTCCTTTGCCAATCAGCTCACCCTTGACCCATACAAACTGCTTGTACTCTCCCTTTTGGTCACGCAGGGTGCTGATGTTCTTCAGCTGACCAGAGTTGACCTCAATGAGCTTCTGGCCCCATAACTTGGTGCTCTTTCGCCGGAGCAGAGCGCCGCTATCATTTTTAGAGTTTGCCGCCGCAGCAGCTGAGAACTTTTTGCGCGCCTCGCTCGCTTCTCGTGCAACTACTCTAATAGATTTCATCCGTCTCGTCTTAACAATAGATCCAGATCCACTCGAAGAGGAAGTTGCTTGCTCGGTACCAGACGAGGAAGGCGTAGAATCGTCCTTGAGAGGAACCGAGTATATTTTTGGACCACCGATCTCGTTATCTCGTTCGGAGGTCGACTCAGCAATGGGTGAAATTCCTCCACTACTACCTCCACTAACGCTTCTAAGGCTGTTCTTTGGCTCGGCGACGGGTGATAACTCAGGCACATACGAATTTGAGCGCGAACGAGTAAATGAAAGACGGTTGTCATTGTTCTTTTGGCCATCATTCTGAGGATATAACGGTGGCGAGAGCGGTGCATCATCAATAATGGGCTTATCGAGATCAGTGTCCGGGAAGAACTGCTCCAGGTTCTCATACACGACCTCCGCAGGGGGCCGTACAGACCAATTCTCTTCGTCGGTAGCCGGAGACTTTAGAGGAGAGAGATGTGATGTGTACACGGCTTGCTTTGCACTGTCCGTAGTAGCAGTTGGAGTTTTCGGCTTAGACTGGTCGACTGGCTTCTTGGCCCACAGCCCTCCATCACTGTCGCTATCATCGTCTATATCTTCAAATGCTGGAGCGCCTTCAAAGGAAATGGCATTCTCCTCAAATGCTGGGTTGAAAGTTATTGGCTTGTCCTTCGCCGTCAGGGTATCACTATCTTTTGAGTCCTCCTCATCATCATCGTTAGTAAAATCATAAAACTCTGGTTCCTTGGATTTGTGCAAATTCGATGCAGAGGCAGAGAGCGGTGTAGCTGGCGAGTTCGAGCCGCTGACAGGCTTCCGCGCAACCGCTTGCTTGCGGCCGATATACGGCTTCGGTATCAGCGTCTCGCTCTGGCCAGGGCTATACGCGTTCAAGGAATCATTTGTAGGAACATCGAGATTCTGCGTTTGAACAGTAATCTTCTGACGCGGCACGAAGCTGGCGCTGCGAGTTCCAACTGTGACCTTGTCACTTACAATTGTACTGCTGCCATTGGATGTCACCCGCCGAACTGAGGACTTTCTGCCTAATGGAGGTGGAGGCGCCGCTCTCAATGCGACAAGGTTACTCGACCGTCGTTCCAAGGATGGCTTGTACTGGAGAGTTGGAGTTTCATCGGTGGGACTCTCAGTTATGGGTGGGGGCACCTGCTTTGCTACCGGAGTCGACAGATCTGGTGCTTTTCGGTCATAAGGCGATGCGCGGCGGTCATCAAAGTTAATAACTCGCTTTTCGGGACGGATTACTTTAAATGAATCGTCAGTGGCACGGGTGTCGACAGAAAGATTGGGCGCGGCGCCTGATTTAGTCGAGGTAGTGACACCAGAAGTACCACCAGTGGTGCTTGCCATTGGGGCAGCAGTACTCGGCGTCGCGCTGCTGATAGGCGCTAATGGCACTCGAAGACTATCGGTGCTATTGTTATTGTTAACAGTGGTAGCCGTTGAGTTCCCCGAAGACCCCGGCTTAGTGCTAAAGTAGTCGATGGGCTTATCTTTATCCTTCTCAGGGGCCATCGTGGTGGCCGTTGTAGCACCAATCATGTACTGTGGGGTAGTGGGGTATTTGTTGGGCTGGTCTGAGTCCGCCGAGAGACCTGGCGAAGGAGTCAGCTTGGGCGGCGACGGCAGACTTATGAATAGTTTGACGAGATCAGAGGTCTTGTACAGAATTGACGAGAGCAAATGGTCGCTGAGCGCTTCACCCTGAGTGTAGCCAAAGTCGGTCAAGTGAATTCCTGCCCCAGTCCAGCTCACCATGTTGAGTTCAGATGCAATCATGTTCTTAACATCCTCAATTGTCGTAGCTTCGCTGATGTTCACTAATGTGAAAGTGTCGTTGTTAACGGTAACCAGCACCATCTTTGTGATCCTGGAGATACGCACGGGACGGTATTTTGGGTCAATTGTATCTCCCCTGATGGGGCGGTCGAACATGAGAGCGCTGGGCGAAGTTGGGGACTCCACCCGATGCGAATACCCGTCATCCCTACTGCTACTCTTATGATGGTCTCGGCGTCTGAGCTTCCCGAGAAAGCCTCGCTTTTTGGACGAGTCTGAATATGTCTCAACCGCATCTTTGGCGTACGGGGGTCGGTCATCGTCCTGCAGATTCGAAGTCGAGTTATTCGGGAACATGAAAGACGACTCGGATGAAGAGGACTTGTGATGTCTGCGCAAAAACCCAGGGGGACGGAATGAGGGCGACGAGGGGCTCTATGTCTCCAAAGTTAGCGTTGCGTAAATAAAAAAAAAAAACAGGCACATCAGCAGGGGTAGAGACAACTCTAAAACATGCTCAACGACTATACCGGGCGCTATCACAGGTACGCCGCGAAATAATCAGTATATATATACCGCAGCCCAGCCAATCCCTTGCATTGCTCATACTTACCGGCAGCTTCATTTTCCCAGAAGACTCGAATATTGACGACGGCCGCGATACATCGCCTGGAGCCGGCCTTAGGCGCGGCGGGATCGATGCGTCTGAAAACTTGCGCTCTCCAATCTCAATTGGGGATGCTTCGGACGCCTCAGTATCTGAGGCGACGGCAGTGTTGCTAGTGTCGACCGTTAGCAGCATATCCGCCGAGTTAGTCGAGGACGTTTTGTTCAGCAGCTTGCGCAGAATATGCAGAAACCGCGAGGGGCTCGACTCATATTCGTCGCTTTTGGTGTAAAAGTGCCCGAGCTTTTTGAGGTTCTGGTAGTTTGACATGGCCAAGAAGGCCTCTCCGCAGATATTGTTGCGGGCAAACGTGTGCACCCAGTCCGGACCGAAACGGTTCACCTCCAAAAAGTACACGACCCGCTCCATTGTCCACTCATTAGGGTCATTAGCGTTCCAATTAACCGTCGCCGTAGCAGGCCTGATGTTACCGCTTTTGTCCCCGGACAGCTGGCGCGGGTGCTCGACGTTGGACTTGCGTCCGGGAAGGTACGGGCCCGGCGTGCTTTTGGGCGAGGTCGCATTGAAGTCCGACCTCAGCTCCTGGTGCGAGCGGTACGCTTTTGGTACCTTCTGGGGGCTTGCCTGGTGGAACCGCAGCGGGTGCATTGCGTTGTTTGTATTGTAAACTGGCGCATTGAGCGCCATGCGGTCCTGGCTGGGCTTGGACTCGCTGTGGTGGTCTCCCGGAGACGCAAAGGCCCCTTGGTGGTACGGCGAGGACCCGCTAGACGCCGTGTAGTACGACGTTGCGCTGTCGACAGTGGGGACAGGGCTCTCGTCGATCCCGCGCGATACGGAGCGGTTCGGCGTCGACGGGTACATCTGCGGCTCAGGCATGGGCAGAGGGGTCGACACAAGCCGCGAGTTACGCGGGTATGGCACTTTTTGCGGCGAATTGCGGTGCCTTGACAGCGGCTGGAGGTGGTCGTTAGCCGGTCGGTCCATCGATCCGCCCCGGGGCCGCGGCATGCCGAGATGCGACTCGGAGCTGACGAACGAGATCTGGTCGGTCGACTCATCGAACACGGGGATGTCCTCCAACATGAACGACGGAACCTCGTCGTAGTTGGTCATTTCGCCAGCGCTTGGGGGATGGTGATGTGGTGGAGGGCCGGATCCCGGCGCAACGCAGCGCCGTTTTGGACCGCATGAAATTTCAAACGGCTCATTAGATTGAGTTTACTGTGCCTTTGACTATTTATTGGCTGATATATTTTGGTAATGGGGCTGTAGGCGTCAATTGGCGTGCCTGTATTGGCACAATTATAGTGGCCGGAGCTATATTTATTAGAGAGAAGCAACTCTGTAGCTATTTTTGTACGATAAACCTATTTTTATAGGGCCTAACAATGTTGCCCATGCTGTAACTATCTTCAGTAGCTTTGGCTAAGCTAATTTGCTACGATATGGCTACGCTGTAATCATCTTTACTAGCGTGTAACAATATTGCTGTAACCATCTTTATTAGTGGTAACAACACTGGTCACTCTCTAGTAATCTTTTATTAGCGCGTAACAATATTGGTAACAACATTTGGCTACGGCAAGTCATACTGATTATTGCGTAACACAAAATGGCTACACTGTAACCGATATTGGTTACGGCGTTACAAGTTCAAATTTTGGGCCATTTCGTCGCGCAACATTTTTGTGGTTGAAATTTTGGTCTATTTACAATAAAACATAGCAAGGTTAGTTGACCTCGAGCTGGTTAATTCGGATGACAGTGAGGCAGTTCTTCTTTACAATGTGTCGAACGTGCCGTCGTCGCGGTTTGGTCTTGCCCTCGACCTCCCGCTTCTCTCGCGTCTTCTCAACCACCGTGCCCTTGATGCTGAAAGCCGATGGGTCAATTCTTGGAGCCCCAGTCAGGGTGTAGTCTCTCGATCCAATGCTCGACACCTGGTCAAAGTTGAGCACATCGCCGACCTGGACGTCACTCATTCGCACCGGCAGGGTGACAAGGTCGCCCTCCTGGACCAGAAACTTTCGGTCGTGGATGTGGATCGTGGCGTAGAGCCTAGGGGCCTCCTTGAGCGGAGTCAGATCCTCTGGCTTGAGGTAGTTGTACTCTCGTCTCAGCATCTTCTCCGGATCAAGCACGTCGACGCTGTCGACTTGGAACTTGTTCTGGAGTGAGCTGGCGGAGAAAGCTCGAGATGCAAATACTGTCCGGCTGTACGCAGGCAGAGCCGTCCGCGGCATCTGGGCCGCTTGTCGAGCCGCTATTCTGAACATTTGTTATATGGGATGCCGGTTAGTATGGTATTGTGTCGCGGACACAAATTTTCAATTTGTCCGCGCCCATACCCCGACATCTCATTAGTACGCCCACCATGACCAACACGGCTACCACGAGAGATTTTAGAGTTATTATTTATGAATAGTTTTTTTTTCAGAGTTACTGGAGAAGTGCGATAAAGGGGGATTATGTCCACTGGTATCCAATGCCTCTGTTGATTAATCTCTGTTGACTTAGACCCGCTAATTCACTGTAGTGTATTGAGCCACATGCCATGCGGCGCATCATCGACCCCATGCGCCTTTACGCTAAAGTATCTCAATCCGTATACGCCTTCAATAGACAAAATGAAATGAAAAATATGAGCCTGGTAATAATGGTTTCCGGTCATTGGCAAATATGACCGTAACAACCGATTTCGGTCATCTCGGTCATGTCGGTCATGGGCTAGCTGCTATACCTTCGATCCACACTCGTTGAATTGACCGCGTAGCCCTAATATCCACTAACGGATTCTCTCCGAGTAAAATCAAGTCGGCTCGATATCCGCTTTTAATAGCTCCTCGGTTCTCGAGCCCAAACACTCGAGCAGGCAAACAAGTCGCCGATCGCAATGCATCAGCAGTACTGAGCCCAGCTTCTACTAATGCTTCCAGCTCGCTGTGTATACTCTCTCCATGCGGCATACTCGCGGGTGAGCCGGGTGTTGCATTCGAGTCTGTGCCAGCCAATATAGGTACTCCTTTGGAGTAAAACTCGTTTACAGCCTTTCGCGCCCATTTATATTCGAGCCCCAAAGTACGATTTTTGGCAACAAAAACCTCAAGTATGGCCAGCGTTGGAATGGAAATGGTCTTGTCTGCTACCATTTGAGATACTTGGTTCGCTTGCAGCAGACTGTCAATGGGAACATGAGTGATGATATCTGCCTTTGCGTTCTGAGCCATTGTAAATGACTCTGTGCTCACTGCATGCACAACTACAAGTTTTCGATGCTTGTGGGAGCTGGACACAATTGCGTCCAGGACGGTCTGGCTAGGTCCTGGGGCGTCAGCCACGACTTTGATGTAATCTGCCCCATGGCACGCCCTTTTGCGTACAAACTCCTCTGCCTCTGGTGGGGAACACACCAATGCGTCTGCTGGAATCGAAGGGAGATGGCTGTGGGGGCTTCCTGGGCTAGTAGCAAAAATGCCACAGCTGAGAATATCAGTAGAGCCTTTTCGACCCCTGAGCGAGCTAAGCAGTGAAAACGGAAATGTGCCCATCTCACACGCTGTGGTAACACCGTACTTGGCCATGTCAATTAGGTTCTGCGGTCCGTCCAAGTGTACGTGACAGTCGATAAGACCCGGGATGAGATACATTCCTTCCCCATCAACCACCTCCGCCTCGCCTCTGGGCCCATCCACAATAACTCCTCCTTCTACTACAACGCTCTGTGGCTCGTCAAACGACGCCCCATTGAACACGCGGACATTCTCCACGACGAACCCGTCTCCAGCCATTGTTGTCATGGCAGCAGTTAGTCCCGCGCGAGATGAGCAAGCACGGCTGTTACAGCACGTACGGCTGTAACAAAACTTCCCCTATCCGCGACCCACCCCATCCACGCCCCGGGGGTCTGGGGGCTGGCCCCCAGCCACGGGGGGTTTGGGGGGCAGAGCCCCCCAAGAACGCCAGGCACTGGCAATGCGCTCTGCTCGCTGCAGCGGCTGCTCTGCGCCGTCTAACGGACGGCTGTAACCAGCGCGCGGCGATGTCTTCCCAAACATCACCCGACCCGTCACCAAAATTTGCCCCCCGTACGAAGACACCATGAGCGCGAACGGCGAGAGCAGCAGCGGGCCGGCCAAGTACTCGGACCGGCCCAGCGCCCCGTTTTCCGACTCTGGCTACGCCGGGTCGGCCGCGGACGAGGCGATTGACGACAGCGCCGAGTACGCGCTGCAGCCCGACATATACGCCGTCAACGGCGAGTTCGTCGAGAGCGCCCAGGGCCACCGGCGGTCCCCGTCCATCATGGCGCAGAAGCAGGCGCTGGCGCAGGTGACGCAGCTCCAGTACAACAACAACCGCATCGCCCTCGGGCGGCTCATCTCCCAGGTCCAGCGGCTGCTCAAAGAGCTCCAGCGCATGAACCGGTCGTGGCCCATCTACTACCCCTCCGTCGAGGGCCGGCCCCGGTACACGCGGAACCCGGACAAGCGGCCCGCGAAGGAGGACATTATGGCGGTCGACCTCGACTCGGACGACGAGCCGATCGTCAACCTCGAGACGGCGCCGCGGCTGATGACCCCTCAGGTGGCCAAGGGGTTCAATGTGTTCAAGCTGGACCTGAGGCTCGGGTCTCTGTCGTCGGACGAGCTTGTGCACCAGCTGGAGAAGAGCTCGGTGGCGTCGCTTTTGGAGGAGAAGATTGCGCAGACGCTCAAGCACTTGCAGGCGTTGCGCGAGCGGATAGACGACACGGCGTCCAAGGTCCTGATTACGGGCGACTTGAACGCGGGCAAGTCGTCGTTCTGCAATGCGCTGCTGCGGCGGAGCCTGCTTCCGACCGACCAGCAGCCGTGTACCAATGTGTTTTGCGAAGTGCTCGACTGCCGGGACAACAGCGGCGTGGAGGAAGTGCACGCTGTGTTCCTCGGCAAGGACTACGACCGGCTTGATGAGTCGACGTACGAGGTGCACAAATTGGAGGAGCTTGAGGACCTGGTGCTGCTGTTTGACAAGTTCGCCATCCTCAAGGTCTACGTCGACGACCGGCGGCCGATGGACCAGAGCCTCCTGCGCAACGGAGTGGTGGACATTGCGCTGATTGACGCACCGGGCCTGAACAAGGACTCGTTCCAGACGACGCGGGTCTTCTCGCGCCAGGAGGAGATTGACCTTGTCGTGTTTGTTGTAAGCGCCGAGAACCACTTTACGCTCTCGGCGAAGGATTTTATTACTACCGCTGCGCATGAGAAGTCGTTTATCTTCATTGTCGTGAACCGGTTCGACACGATTAAGGACAAGAGCCGCTGTATGAAGCGGATCCTCGACCAGGTCGCCGACTTGGCGCCGGAGACGCACAAGGACGCGCGGGACTTTGTTCACTTTGTCAGCTCTGAAGACGTTTTAGCCAACATGCCTAGCAGTTCAGGAGCCCCTGGAGGGCCTGGAGGAGGTGGAGGGCCTGGAGGAGGAGATGACGGCCCAGGCGGCGGTGGCGGCGGTGGCGACGGGGACCCAGACTTTGACAGGCTCGAAGAATCGCTGCGCAACTTTGTGCTCGAAAAACGGTCGCTGTCGAAACTGGCCCCTGCCAAAACATACCTGGGCAACATCCTCCACGACCTGGAGGCCCTCGCTGACGTCAATGTCAAAGTCACCGCCGGAGAGCGCGACAAGCTGCTCGACGACCTCGACCAGCTTGCGCCAAAGTTCGAAGACTGCATTGCCACTGGCGCAAAGGTCAGCGAACAAGTCGATAAGGAGATTGAGAAACGAACTAACCGCGTTTACGACACGACTACCGACCGGCTCAACCAGGTCATACACGAGACGGGAGATACCCCGGTGGTGCCCTATACTAGCGTTATGGAGTCGATCAAGTACGCTCAGCTTACCCGCCAGGAGATCATCAACCGCATCCAGCAAGAGGTGTATGCGTGCGAAGAAGCGGCTCGGACTGAGACGATTAGTGGCGTCAATGCTATCAAGAACCTGGGCATTCTGCATCTCGGCAACCAGTCGGCTTTTGACAAGGTATTCAAGTCGGAGGCCATGTTCTCCAAGCGCCGGGACAACCTGGCCCGGGCCATTATTGCGGACCTGTCGTTCAGCGACTTTGTCGACATTAGCATCCCGCACCTGCTGCCCGAGCCCAAAAATAGCGATGTCAAGGACGTTGCTGTGGTGACTACGGTCAACAATGCATTGACGCTGGCGAGTGTTGTTGGCGGCGGCCAATTGATCCGCAACTCTTCGTGGATCAAGCATGCATTCAACGCACTTGGATGGGTCGACTACAGCACGATGAAGAAGCTTGTTGTGCCTGCCCTTACTGTTGCCACCCTGGCAGGAGTTGCGTACGTCATTTCTGATATTCCAAACGCTGTGCCGCGCAAGGTGTCGCGCAAGGTACGCCACGAGATTGAAGCGATGGGCTACGTGCACTCCAACGCGCTGCGCATTTCGCGCGAGTGCGAAAAGGTGCTCAAGTACCCTGCCCAGGACATTCGCACGCTGTTCCAGACAGACATTGAGCAGCATGCGCGCAAGAAGGAGGAGTACGCGAAGCGGGCCGAGGAGGCAGAGAAAGGGTACAAATACTTTACCCAGTTGCGAAAAGACGCCAAGGAACAGCATGCCTTGGTGGATATGTGCAATCTCGAGGTCAACGTTGATTAATGTACATAGTTTTATGATCCGAGATGCTGCTAATAATTACGAATACTCTTTTCATGTTACAATGCTTTGAAGTCATCAGTCCATAAGATCTATATAATGTCGTAACTTGCAAGTGCTCTGTCCACTTGCGCCAAATGTAGTCTCACCGCTTCTCGAGACGGACTTCGGTCTCGTTGTCGCCAAGTACAACACTTTTCGGCTCGTTCCAGTCGTCCTGGATGTCCGCTGGCGGAAATGCAAAACACAGTGCCCAAAATCCCACAGCTGAGACGAGGAGCCCAATGGGGAAAGAAAAGTAGTACCCTTTCATCACTTCCCTACTAACAGGAACTCCAAGAATACCAAGGAACCCGTAGAAGTTGGGGGCGACTCCGAGAATGTATGCAATATAGGCGCGCCAATTGAACCCTTTTGTGTAGTAATACAGCGAGCCCTTGCCGCGGAACAGGTCCCTCGAGACGTCGAGCAGACCCTTGGCAATAAAGTAATAGTGGCACAGCATGATGCCGACAATCGACGACAGGAATACCTGGTAGGCAGAAAGCCATGCAATGAAGTGAACATCAGTGCTAAGCAACTTCCATGGGACGCACGCTAGAGAAAGGGTAGTGCAAATAAGAAACCCGCGCCGAATGTTGATGTATTTCGGGCACAATGCAGCGATATCGTTGCCAGCGGGGAGAATATTCTCGTAGAGGCACGAAAAGAGCGCCGAAAAGGCAAACATGAGTGCCATGAAGAAGCACCCGGCCCGGTTGGCGGGAGAAGGGTCCTGTGCAATGATGCGGTCGAGGTAGACGACCGGGTTCCACTCCACATGGCCGAACCGAGCCGCACTTGTCTGGGCAACAAAAGCCCCCACCATGCTGATAAGAAAGTTCCCCACAGGGAACCCTACGACCTGGCCCAGAATTACGTCTCGTGGGCTCTCGGCGTAGCGCTGGAAATCAGAAGCATTGACGATAAAGGTCGAGCAATTGGCCCAGCTGAGGATGGTGAAATGGATTATTTTCCACGCCTTCATTTCCTCCCCCATCTTCATCTCTCTGTGAGGGTGGCTAACCGAGTGGATGCCCGAGGTAGATATCGTCCACCCGAGCATAGCAGCACTCGAGATAATGAACACGGCGAGCTTGATATGAAGCAGGACCCTGAGCCTGGGGATGGAAATGAAGCAGATCGCCATGACAAAAAGCCAGGCGACCATGAGCCCAATGAGCCCGCCAGAGTTTATCGCTTCGTTAGGGGCCATGACGTTGTGGAGGTTCACAATGCCCGGGGCAATAGCCCTAAGCATTACGTAGATGCACTGCCCTGCCTGGACGAGATTGATTCCGTTCCAGATAATAGACATGGCAGCTCGGTTTACGACGGGCCAAAATGCACCGTAGACGCCAAAACTTGAGCGCACTAGCACGGGGAAGCCAATATGGTATACTGCTCCACCGCGCCCTGAGAAGACCATGTTGACTCCGGCAATGAACTGGCCCGCCGTATGAACGGCGATAGCTTCCCAGGCAGTAAGCCCCGAGGCGACGAAGGCGGCAGGGCTATACCAGTTTGCAATAGTGGCCGCGGCCGAGAACCAAAAGTATGTGTAGGTCCAAAACCCCCAGGTCCGCTGGCGGTCAGGGATGGGCCGCAGGTCTTTATTGTCGAGCGCTGCCTCTGCATTTGCATCGGCATCTACTACTAGCCAGCTTTTAACCCTCGACATGGTCAGACTCTGCCTCGACCAGTACAGAAGGGAGTTCGACGGGTATTTTTATATGCACCAACGTTGGTATACAACCGCTTCAGAGCATAGCTTGACTTATCTCTGATCACCTGGTTATTGTATGTACGAATAATCGCATATGCACGGCTACCGGCGTATTTTCTCGCTCGCTAAACTCGCTTGGGTGAGAGGGGGAGCAAAACCGACAGTGCGACTTTGAGCGGTTGCCGATCGGTCTAGCGTAGCCAAGAGCCTACCAAGAGCCGACTTTCCAAAAGAAGGCCCTGCCAAAACAGTCGCTGTTTGATGGCGCAGCAGAGATGGAAACTTTTCAGTGGCAAGGGTAGAGCCACCGTTTGAATATGCATGGAAGCCGCTCTGATACGGGCGAAGCAATCCGGGTATAGAAGGCATGCCCTGCATGTCTAAGGGCTTAAAATTACGCAACACACCTCACTATTAATTGTAACGGCTAGGTTGTTATAGATTCGAGATATGACGTTGACTGGCAAGATATTCAGGTGAAAAGTTACCAGATTTTTCTGCTGTTAGTATTGAGAATGCTATACGTTTCCTAGTATTTGTGCTGACGGTCATGTGATGAGCGTCCGCGAAGACGCATGCAACGGCATACATGACACATACAATGGCGACATTAAGAGTGGTAGAATGGATACCACAGTAATATATTATTTGGTGTGGCTAAAAGCTATATTGATGGGCAATCCTCCTTTTCACAAGTGTCACTTTGGCTCCAAGCCCTACACAGATGAGCGGGCACAGAGACTTCAATACTGTCAATCACTCAGGTTATAACCGAAAGCCCTAGAGACTATTTTGCTAGTGCTGAGGGCCCCAGTCTTTTTCCAGCGCACTCCAATCTCAACAAGCTCGAAATCTTCAATAATTTATGGAAATACACGACACTGGCGTTTCCAAGTATCGGCTCAATAACAAAACCTGGATTATCGATTCAAAACGCCAATTGAATATGATCTAACATCCCGATTTGAATAAATACGATACTCAGAAGGCAATTAGCCCTATCGCTAAAGCACACATACCTAATATATTCATCTTGTCATGTTGTTAAGAGTTAACAAATAAGGCAATTCCATCACTAAATACTTCGGCTCCTATAGTATTCGGATTCTAATCAAGAATATCTATTTCGGGGGTCCTAGCATATAGAGCATTATGCTCTGGCTCATTCATGATTATACATGCAGACAATCATGATGATATATGTGCCGATCGCTTGCGTAATATTAAAGCGGCTCATCACGTACATTATGCATACGGTCAACACCGCTTCGTCTTCAGTCGCTCATGCACATACACAAGATGATAGTGCATGAAGAGCGGCTGAAGAAGGAATAACAGAAAAAGGTTAGTTAAGCTAGCAGATCTATGTCAACAGTCTTCAAAGCCTCAATGGCCCACGGTGGGTACTTTGACTTGTCGCCATTGTACCAGTTGTAGAAAAAGGTGCGCACAAACTCAGGATACTCGTCGGCAACTATGGCCCGGCGTGCAGACCGCATCAGCTCCAGCTGATAGTAGACATTGTGCAGAGTCAACAGGTGGGCTCCTGCCGTCTCCTTGCCCGCAAGATGGTAGATCATAGCCCGCGTCATGCCCATTCCCGAATTCTCCTCCTTTGGCCGACACACAGGGCACTTGCAGCCCTCTTCAATAGGCGTAAAGTCGGCTGCAAACTGGCGGTTCTTCAGATTGAGCACACCATGCTTCGTGATGGCATTGCCAAACCGGGCCGTACGCGTCGGGTAGACGCAGTCGAACAGATCAGCACCAAGGGCTACAGAGACGACCAAATCTTCTGCATAGCCGACACCCATGCAGTATCGCGGCTTGTTCTCGGGTAGAATGTCGGTGCAGACATTGACGGTTTGGCAGTACGACTCCTTGTCTTCGCCGCCAGAGAGACCGCCAATGGCAATGCCTGGGGTATCTCGCTTCATCATCTCGTAACAGCACTCCTTCCTTAGCTCTGGATCCAGCCCGCCCTGGATAATGGCAAACAGGTTCTGCGACTCGGGGTTCTTGTTCGCTGCAATGCACCGGTCGAGCCACCTGATGCTACGCCGCATAGCCTCCTCGACTCGCGGCCCTGTCGTCAGAGTCGCCACGACATCGTCAAGCTGCATCATAATGTCAGAGCCAATAGAGTTTTGCAGATCAATAGAATGCTCCGGAGTCAGCAACATTGGAGACCCATCGTGGGGGCTGAGGAAGCGGACTCCTTCCTCAGTGATCGTCGCCAATTTGAGCAACGACACCATCTGGAAGCCTCCGCTGTCGGTGAGAATGTTACGGTTCCACGACTGCAGGCGGTGGGCTCCGCCGACCTTGTCCAGTGTTTCCTGGCCCGGGCGCAGGCCGAGATGGTATGTGTTATTGAGGCAGATTTTGCATCCGAGGTCTTCAAGCTGGTCGTATGTGAGGCCCTTGAGCGAGGCCTGGGTGCCCACTGGCATGAACATTGGGGTCTCCACTGTGCCGTGGGGCAGGGTCATCGTCGCCGCCCGGGCCTTGGATTTAGAGCATTTGGCGAGCAGCTCGAACTTGAGCGCCTGGCCGTTGTAGGACGCAAGTGCATTCGTCATCTTTCGCATTAATGCCCCCCTGAGTGAAGATCGATGGTTTGAATTTTTCGCGGTGCGGCTGAAATGAAAATTCCACCCATCGGTACTATCCCTCCACTTTGTACCGGTACTAAAGCGGCCTGCGAATTGAATATGTCGTTTAAGAAGAAGACAGTAGTGCTTTCGGGCCCCAGTGTGCCTCCCGTGCCTGGACGGGTAGCGACAAACCGGGGGACAGAGACAAGCCGAGGGACAGAGCGGGGGGTGCCAAATCGCGAGCCTCCGGCGATAAGGCACCAAATCCTAAACCACGAAGGAGTCCGGCCCTCGGTGCAAACGTCACACCCTACAATCTCCACGGGAAGCAACGACCTCGACAGTTTGCTCGGACACTGGGGGCTCCCTCTGGGAAGTATCTTGCTGATTGAAGAGAGCGGAACGACAGAGTTTAACAGCATTCTCATGCGGTCGTTCGCGGCACAAGGAGTCGTCCACAACCGGCTGGGGAGCGGCGGAAAGACTCAGTTGGTTGTCATTGGTGCCGACGAATCGTGGGGCAGAGAGCTCCCCGGGGTGTACAAAGACAAGAAGGAGCTCAAGCGGGAGAAGATTGAAAAGGAAGGGTCCAAAGTGTCGGTGGGCAACCTGGCAGATTCCTCGGCTGCGCCCAAAAACATGAAGATTGCATGGAGGTACGCCCGGCAGGCGGGGACGAGTGTTGCGGCGTCCTCTCGGACTACGGTGGACTCGTCCAAGCCGGACTACAACACTAAATTCGACTTTACGTCGCGGCTAGTGCCGGCGCCTACTCCATCGAGCGGCGAGATTGAGCTTATCAAGCCGACGTATTCGTCCAATTTGTTTGCAGGGACTCTTGACCGGCTCGAGCTGACGCTGCGCAAGGCACAGCAGTCCAACACCGTAGTCCGGCTGCTTGTCCCATCGCTGCTCCACCCGGCGTTGTACCCGCTCGACGCGGCGTCTCAGGTGCTGCCATTTTTGCATGGGCTCAAGTCGCTGTGTCGGCGGTATGCGTCCAATGTCGCGGTTCTAGTGTCGTTTTCGCTCGAGCTCTTCCCGCGATCCACGCCGCTCACGCGGTGGCTTGAGCTTATAGTCGACGGGGTAATCCACCTCGAGGCGTTCCCGGACGGTCTTATCCCGGAGAAGGACTCTTCTTCGGAGAAGATCAACCAGGGGCTGCTTCATGTGTACAAGCTGCCAGTGACGTCTGAGCGCGGGGTCATGGTGCAGCGCATTTCCGAGCATGCTTTCCGCGCCGGGCGCAAGCAGTTTGAGATTAAAGAGTTTGGCATTCCAGTCGAGGAGCCTGATTCGCAGCCGGCGACTACGAATCCGATTGACTATTAATGTTCCAGTGCCTCTAACCCTACTAACTCGATAGACTAGAGCCGCGACCCCAATGACCCTTTAAAAGTGGTGTCCTTGATAGAGCCGAGCTCAATGCATGTTCACGCCCCAGTGTAAATGGGGGGGCTCGCCCCCCAAACCCCCCAGAGCTGGGGGCCAGCCCCCAGACCCCCGTCGCCAATTACCGAAGTGAGCCCTGTTTTTAGTTACGCTGTAACAAAACTCCCAACCATATCTGTTCGAAATTAATTAGTTACACTGTAACAAATCTCCCAACAGTTCTACGGCACCGCTGTGCTTGCCTCCAGCCCTACTAACTTGACCAGAGCCGCGACCCCAAAGACCCTTTAAAAGTGGTGTCCTTGATAGAGCCGAGCTCAATGCATGTTCACGCCCCAGTGTAAATGGGGGGCTCGCCCCCCAAACCCCCCAGAGCTGGGGGCCAGCCCCCAGACCCCCGTCGCCAATACCGGAGCCCCGGTTTTGGTTACGCTGTAACAGAACTCCATACCTGCTCGAAATTAATTAGTTACACTGCAACAAATCTCCCAACAGTACTTGGGGTGAGCCGCAGGGTCTGCGGCTGGCGAGAGCCACCCGCATCTGTTTTACTTTCTATATACGCAAGACACCGATGAATTGATAAGTCGACTACACGAATCAGCGCATTGCCAATTCGCCAAGGAGTCGATGTCGCCAATGAATTAAAGGCCAGTGGAGATTCGCGGACCGCTCTAGACCCATTACGATACCCCTGCGTCAAGGTCTTATCTCCCCACGTACTGTAGTAGCAAATACGGCACAACTACATGAACCCAGCTGCTACAAACCCTCTCTACTCCTAAACCACCTCTCACAAATCAATCGCTCAATCTCGAGCACAAATCGAGATCGGGTGCGGGTGCCTATATTTAGTGCGGCGCGGCGGGTGCGGCTAAGACAAGGGCAGGTGACTTCATGTAGGTCGCGGGCAGCCCGAAACCGCCGAGTCGAGGCCGAAAAAATGCGACAGCGACGTTGCTACCGGGCATTGACTTGTCTTGGACAGCTGTAGCCTTGTAGATCTGCCATGCGTGGAGAAGGGGCCCAATTGCGCCGTTTGTAGTCTTTTTTTTTTCGCAGGCCGGGTCGTGCAGAGAGCGATTTGCAGTGCATTTCGGGTGCGCGCTACGGAGCACTCTTGCATTTTATCACAGAGAGGATCACAACTGCATACCACCAAACGGCGATATCTACGATATGAGGGTCTCTAGAGAGCGGAGGCCGGAGCTCAGCTCGAGCGCCAGCGAACCCGCACTACGCCGCAGAGAGGAGCACGCGCTGCCGCTGCCAAAGTTCAAGCTCAAGGTGCCGACCAAGGCCCAGTTTACAAAGTTTCTAAGCAAGACCCCGTTTGTGAGCGCGTATATTCTCGGCCCGTCACCCGTAGAGGAGAGCGCCACCGTAGAGAACAGCGCAGAGAAGAGCACAGAGTCCCGCAAGAGCATACGCAGCTCGCGGAGTTCCAGGAGCCGCGCTGTCAGCAACGCCTCGTCGGCGTCGCTGGGCATGACGCTCTCCAAGTTCACGTCGCACTCGTCCCTCTCCGTCTACGACGGCATCAAGTCCACGCTCGGGTACGCGCGCGACCGGGTGCTCGGCGAGACCGAGTCCGGCGTGGCGTTCAACGAATTTGACGTTGAGGAAGAAACAACCGCCGACTGCGGCCGGTCGACCGTGCTGCCGTACGAGCTCATGCTCGAGCTCTTCCGCCACATGGACGACCGCACGCTGACAACGTGCGAGCGGCTCAACAGCACCTGGTACGACATTGCCAACACCAACGCCGTGTGGCGCTCGCGGTTCCGGCAGCACCGCCAGTGGTCGACGGCGCCGGGCCTGCCCGACGGCATCAGCTGGAAAAAGCTGTACCGAGTCCGGGCGGAGCTCGACCGGCGGTGGCGCAGCGGCAGCTACAAGGCCGTCTCGTTCCAGGGCCACAAGGACAGCGTCTACTGCGTCCAGTTTGACGACGACAAGATTGTCACCGGCTCGCGGGACCAGACGATCCGCGTGTGGTGCACGCGGACAGGCAGGGCGCTGCGCACCATCAGCCGCGCGAGCAACAGCTCAATTGGCCATACGCGGTCCGTGCTGTGCCTCAAGTACGACGACCGGGTGATGGTCACGGGGTCGAGCGACTGCACGTGCATTCTGTGGGACGTGCGGACGTTCAAGCCGCTGGGCCAGTTCTTCCGGCACAATGGCGGCGTGCTGGACGTGGCGCTGAGCGAGGACTACGTTGTGTCGTGCTCGAAAGACAGCCGGATATGCGTGTGGGACCGGAGCAGCCCCAAGTACGCGACGGTGGTGTATTTGACGGGGCACCAGGGCCCCGTCAACGCGGTGGACATTCGGGGCGACACCATTGTTTCCGCGGGCGGAGACAGCACGGTGCGGGTGTGGAGCGTTTCGCGGCAGCGGTGCGTCCGCGTGCTGCAGGGACACACGCGAGGGCTGGCGTGCGTGCACATTTCGGAGGACGGCCGGTACATTGCCAGCGGGAGCAACGACAACACCATTCGCGTGTGGGACATGGAGACCGGGGCGTGTGTACACGTTTTGCATGGCCATGTCCAGCTGGTGCGGTCGATTTTCATCTTCAACGACACAGTTGTGTCTGGCTCGTATGACCAGACGATAAAGATATGGAGCCTGACGACGGGGGAGCTGCTCAAGGACATTATTGGGCTGCATGGGAGCTGGGTGTTTAGCACCCGCGCCGATATCAAGCGCATTGTTACGACCTCGATGGGGGTCCGCCCGGTGGTTATGGACTATAGCTACGGGCTTGACGAGGAGTACCTGAGCTACATCCATTCTTGATGTATATTATTCATTTAGATTACTCTGTATACTAATATTCGGGGCAGGCTGTTCTGTCCGTTGTCATATAAATGGGTGCAACAAATGTTGTGTAACCGCTACAGATACAGCATAGTTCTCTGGTGCTGGGTAAAGTCGGTAGTGGGATTATGTGAGGTATAAATATTAGCATGTCTCTATCATTATAACGTTAGCATTAAGATTGGCCGGTGAGAGACGAGTTGTTCCGCCGTCGGTTGTACACTCGGTGCCGCGACTCTGAAAGGTACCGCGCCGCCGACTGGACAAGGTATGCAATGGAGCCCAGGGCTCGGAAGGCCGCAAGGGCAGCAACACTCCACAGAATGACCTTCAAGTAGACATTGTCGCCCGTGTGGCCCGTGCCAAACACCTGGGTAATGATCATGGCAAGAAGAGCGTTGGAAACCATCCAAGTAAGAACAACCCGGGTTCGGATCTCCCGGTAGTAGTCCTCGGTAACGGTCTGCTCGCTTGGCGGGGCGTCGGGGATCTTCTTGTGCTCCCGCAGGTTGCAAAGAGCATCTTCGTAGCCAGAGTCAATGTCGAGCTGTTCGCTCGGGATCTCAATCTCAACAACGTCCTTGCCCGCCTCGGCCTTGACCACCGCAGATCCCAGGTCCATCTTGAGCTCATTGTCGCCCTTGGTGCCCCAGGTCACATCGTGGGTATTGCAAAAGGCATAGATCTGGAGAGTCACAGTGTAAGCCGGTAGAAGGAAGAAGTACTGGACGCTGGAGGAAACAAGGTGCCACGGGTCGAGGTAGAGCACAGACATGAGGATATAAAGGCCGTATGTCGACGCAAGCGAAACGAAAATGGTCGTAAATACATTGTCGCCAAGCGTAGCCCCGTCGTCAGAGATCATGAGAGTCTTGATGACGAAATAGAGACCGCAGCCAGTGGCATATGCAGCAGCTATAGCGAGCAAAATTATGCACGCCATAAACATGCCGCTAGCACCCTGGGGACGGTTACCCAGAGAGAGAATGAACTGGGAACCAATGACACAAATCAGAATGTACTTGAACACGAGGAAGAGGTAGAGTCCGCCGTTATTTGGAATCTCGGCCGCATTCGGGCCTGCAAGCGAGCCGGCGACAAAGTAGAATGCAAGGTAAAAGTTCGCCAGCGAAAAGAAGGTGAAAATAAGCTGGATGAATTGGTAGGCAAACTCGACGTGGAAGAAGAACTTTCTCAAGACAGAGTGGTCCGTGTTCCAAATCTGCCGGAAGTGGGTCTGGGCATATATGGCGGCGAAAAGAGAGCCATTGAGCCATCGTCGTCGCTGAGAAATGAATTCTGGCACAGACTCGGGCACATCGGTTTCGCCTGTCGCCTGTCGGACGTACTTGAGCACCCACTTCTCGCCCTTTTTGGCTACAAGCTCCCAGCAAAGAATTCGGTCCTCAGCAAGGTACATGTTAGAGGTGAAGATATCGTTGCCATTCTGGTGCAATTTCTCACCCTTGAAGTATTTTTCGAGTGGGCCAGTGCCATCAGGGTGGTTCTTGAGCGCTCGGTATCGGTAGGCGGAAAGCGCACCCGGCAGCACTGATATGTATCCAAAGGCACTTTCCAGCGGCTTGTCAAGGATATTGGACATCTTGTACTCAAAGTTCTGGGCTGCGACCAGTGGGTTGAGCAGCTTTTCCATGTGCTTGCCCTTCATCGCCTTAATCTCACCACACGCACCAGCGACATTGGAGTCCGAGTCGAACGCTTTCCACAGGTGGTAAAGGGAGGTAGAGCTCGGCTTGGTGCCCACGTCAAGCAACACACAGACATTGGGGTCGAGGACTGGACAGAACGCATTGAACAGCCATCGGTGCGAGTTGATCTTCTTGGCGTTCTTCTCCTTGAGACAGAACACCATTTGCACCGGAACAATACCCTTCTCAGCGCCCTGGAACTTGAGCTCCGAGTCGAGCGACACCTGGGTGGTGTACTCGAAGATGTGTGCCTGGACTTCTTCACCATTGACGTAGTTCTTGGCAATTCCCTCCTGGAAGACACCCATGGCTGACATAACGTCCAGCACTCGCGGGTGGATCTTGGACCGGCCGTCGGAGACAACGCACACGACTACCTTCTTCCATCCGTCCTTGCCCCAGACCCGACTCTTGTGTCGAGAGCACAAATGCGCAATGTTCTTCATCACAGCGTGCAGAGTGCGGGCGAACGCAACCTCGTCTTCATTATACATCGTGATGCACACACAGAGCTGAATCTCACGCTCGTAAATCGCCTGCCGCAGGGTGAACCCGCTCTCGCTGAACAAGTCTGGGTCCGCAGTGCACGCAGTGTACCGCATATACACAAACTCGTCGTTATCTCGCCGTGGCAAGAAGCTATACAGCTTGGTCGGCACCGGGCAATCGAGGATAAGGTTGCCGCGCACGAGCTTGACCTCTTTCCGGGTCATAGACTTGTGTCGTCGCGGCTGGGCCTTGAGCGGAGCCTCGTAGAGCTCCGTGCTCAGGGTCGCCTCAGAGCCCTCGGACTCCATGCCGTCGTCTTCATGCACTAGGTATGCGTCATCGTTATCAACGAAGGACCGGTCGTCCTCGTATTCATAATCGACGGTCGACCCTTCGAGCAGGTGTCCGTCTTCGTCTTCTTCGTAGGAGATGTAGCTGTTAGTGTCCGAGGCCGTAACGGTCTCAGTGGTCGTAACACTCTCCGAAGGGGCGTACCGCGAAGGCAATCCGCCGTAGCCGGAGTTTCGGTAATTGGCCTGGTGGGGCGACTGGTATGCCGTCTGCGGAGAGGCGAAGCTTGGCTGGGTCGGCAGCGGAATGCTCGGGATATTCTCATCCATCTCAATTGGGGTATGGTCTCGCACTGGGGACTCAAGCCGCGTCCATTCTGCTCGCGGGGTCATGGTGTTTGCAAACCGCATGGGCGAGTGGCGAGTTGGCGACGATCCATGGACTCTAGTGGGGGATGCGCTTCGTTCTGGGCTGCCCGGGGCAGTGTATTCCAATTCCTCTACACAAATACAGTTAGCAACACTTGTTCAGGCTCTGGGGGGGCTTACCCATGTGGAATTGGACCGGACGAACTGGAGAGTGAGCTGGCGACGGCATGCCAGGAAGGTTACGAGGCCGCTGGGGGCTGCTCGATCGGCCGTCGTGTGAATTCATTGCGGGATTGAGATCGAATGACGCGTTTTGTGGAAAAAAAGGTCCAATTAACCCACAATGAAGTTTGCAAGGAAGGAGTATAAAAAGGAAGAAAGAAAGAAATGGCAAAATCTCCAAAATGCAAGAGATGCCCTTCCATGCCAGCAGGCCCTCAAAACAAAATCACTGCGCTGTTCCGCCGGTTGTTTACATCCTTCCAAAAACAGGCCCGCTTACCTTGCATCTGGGAAATATGCCAGATTGTTTTGTTTTTCCTGTAGTACCCCTGATTTGTAAACACCCAAACAACCAAACAGTTGAACAATCCAAACAGTCAATAATCAAATTCACAGCCATCAAGTCAAACAATAGAGGTAGAAAGTTTGGGTAGCCCGGTAGTTTCACCGCTATTTGGCTTGGTGGGTGGGTTGTGCAAATGTGAGTTTTGAGGCGGCAGCGCTGATCTTTCACTACGGTACTTCTATTGCGCAGTCCAGGGTCCCCTTCCTCTGTTCGGTACTCCACGGACCTTGTAAAGGGAACGTTAATAATCTGCTACATAAATAAATAAAGGGCAATTACTAGTGCCCATTGACTTGATAACGAGATACAGATATTACTGTTCTGTCAGCGCGGGTGAGTTGGCAATACTAGATCCAAGTTCGATCACTCGCATGCAAAGCCGCATGCTACGGTATGCTTGGTGTTGGAAGGAATGCATCTTTATGCACGCCAAACGATGCTCACTTTGGTACGGTGGAACTAAAGTTTCGTACAGGGACAACTCACTCAGGGCGATCTCTCGCTACAGGATTTGTTGTACACTTTCGCCAACATATACGTATTTATTTTCGTTTTGTATCGTGGAGCCACCTTATTAGTAGTATGTGCATGTAAGTGAACGCAATCTGCGCATTATAGGCGTGCGAAGCGTGCCTGCCCACTTTTAATTAGTGTGGCTGGTGCATGTTTTTGCATTGTGGAGGTACCGTGCTGATGATATCACAGTGTAGTTTTTCAGTATCTACTGGGGAATACAGCAGCCACCTTTAGCGATGGACCATCAGAGTCGGTGGTTATTCAATATTTCTCATAAAACTGGTATTCTATTAGCTACCGTTGTGCACCTGTAATAGAGATGCAGAGTATCCCGTGCACTCCTTCGAGCCGCTGTGCAGTTATTTAATAGAGTGGCGGGTACACAGCTAAACGCGCGTACACTGAAGGCACGGACTCACCTACGTACTGTACTACCGTACACGGCTGTGTATCTCATTTGCAGCGCCAGGATTACAGGTACAAAACAAGCGTACACAGTATTCTGATAGAGGAGATAAGCCATGCAAGAAATATATACCTCTCGATTAATATAACCGTCCTACACACTGTATCTCTTGCACATGCTACTGTAATCATTTGCCGCATACGTAGTTGTCTTGAGAACAATGGCAGTCGGGCAATCAATGTCAACTGCAAATCTGATCTGCTCTTCAGGAAGAGTATCCATATCTCTCCCATACTGTTCGTACAACTAGTACCCCATTTCCAATCTACAGATTGGTCAAACTCACTCTCTGCAGGAAAGTATTTTCTATTTGCACGAAGGGCTAGTAAAGCCGCCCAGGAACTACATCTGAAAGTTCACAGCTATTACCCTCCATATATGTTGTGTGTAATACTTTAGCTCTCAGTTAATGAAGCACGTACCCGTACTTCAGTACCCATTGTCACTACATATTTACACACGAATCAGCGACAGTTGGCTTGAAACTTGTACTCGGGGAAATCAGTACCAAAAGCAAACCCGATTTGTTCTTTAGTAAGGGTCTCCAGATCTTGCCCATATCTTTCATACAACCATGGGACCCACGGCCAATCCACAAATTTGTAAAACCCACTAGCTTGAAGAAGTCTCATCTTCCATTTGAGCAAAGGGTTAGTAAAGCGCCCAGGAACCGAATAATACCCGCTCTTTGAGTCGCGATTAAGTCCAGTATTAGAAAACGGCCACATCATTATGTCGAAATCATCTTCTTTCTCGATAAGCGCAAACAGACCAACTCCCATTTCTCCTTGTGCTACACCAGCTTCATCAATAGCCTTTCTCGTTTCAATTGCCTTCTCCATAATCCTTTGTCGCTGTTCGGACGTGTAATCTTCTGGCAAGATTTCATCTAACAGCCCTCCATGTACTCTCTGACAATCGCTAGAATAGGTGGCCCAACCCGCTTTTCGTTTAAAACTATGGCGTCAGGTGGGACCAAAATAAACGACCCGTAGTATCTTGGAATTAGCTTCCCTTACAAGCCCTCTAATTTCCTATAACAGGCAATTGTGTGAAGAAAATTACTCTGCGAGGTCTCTAGATCATCATAAGGGTCATAGACATTTCTATCCTTCCAACACCACTCGGCGGTTAAGAGGAAGGTTCAATCTGGAGCACTCGTAGCTGTAGTCTCGAACACTCGCGTCTGGTATGGTCCCGGCTTTCGTATCTCAGCATTCAGCACAATGGTCACTTTATCCTTGGGCAAAAGAGGGGGCTGGGATGACAACGGTACAACCGGATTGACAGGGACAAGAGGAAGATTCATCAGAATCTCGACATCTTTGGGACTCACAATTGGACTGTAAGGGTATATTGAAGAGTCTCTGTTGACAGAGAAAAAATAAGGCAACGTCATTTCGCAATACGAGTGCTTTCGGGGCTTTTTGAAAGGAGAGCCTAGCTGTGCGAGTGCCTCATTTAACTGCAACACGCCGCGAGCCTATCCTTAAGCAGCCTTTAGTATCTTGGGTATACTTACTCACCGGTGGTGTCGGTGGTGTGCTCTGCTTTCAATGGCGGAAAGTTTAACCATTTACTTACAGTCGTGTAAAACAGACTCCACTGAGGAGGCAAAATAAAATGGCCCAATTTCCAGCCATGGACCTACCTCTTACGCCTACAACACTGTACGTTTTTCAATTTCGAACCAAGTAAGTTCCAGGGCTTCCGCCGCATAATTCGCGGCTCAGAAAAATATATTACGTAATCGAAAATTGAAAAAAGTCCGGACCTAATGAGCAAATACTGACAAAGTCATACGACCAAACGAGATGTTGAATAGAAGCGCGAGATTGTTGAGTGCTCCTGGCCCATTAATAGTTGCCCCGGTAAGCCGGAGACTGTTTGGATCTGGGCGGGTCCTGTTCAACGAGGCCAAGAAAGAGGAGAAAGACCTCGAGTCCCGGGGGGTCAAGGATCCAGGAACTGCAGTCCACGGGTACGATCCGCTCAAGCCGCGAAAGCCACTGAGCCGAATTGCCATTGGAAACCAGCAGAAGTACGACCCTGAAAAGGTTGAACGACAGAAGCTTGTGGGCATGCTTAATTGGAAAGCGGCCGTTTTATTTATTCTTACTGGCGCAGGGCTGACCTGGTACTTCACGAACGAGAAGGCACGCGTCGACCGGGAGCGAGAGGCTGCACTTAACAAAGGAATTGGAAAGCCAAAGGTTGGCGGTCCCTTCAACTTGGTCGACCACAATGGCAATAAGTTCACCGACAAGGATCTTCTCGGCAAGTTCTCTCTGGTTTACTTTGGCTTCTCACACTGCCCTGATATCTGTCCCGAGGAGCTGGATAATATGGTCGAGATGATTGAGGACATCAACAAGGATGGTGAGGTGTTCAAGCCTGTTTTCATCACGTGCGATCCACACCGAGACTCGCCGGAGGTGCTCAAGGACTACCTTGCCGAGTTCCACCCTTCGATCATTGGCTTGACTGGTACCTATGATGAAATCAAGCAGACGTGCAAGTACTACCGGGTCTATTTCTCCACTCCGCCAGACCTGAAGCCGGGCCAGGACTACCTCGTGGACCACTCGATTTTCTTCTACCTTATGGATCCGCAGGGAAAGTTCGTGGACGCCTTGGGGCGGAACAACACGCCAAAGGAGGCCAGCGAAAAGATCAAGCAGCATATCAAGGAGTGGAAGCCCGATCCAAACTTGTAGGGCTTATCGGGCCGACGGCAAACTCTATAGCTAATCTTGTAAATAGTTGATTTATAACCTTTTTCTCCGTTATCCTTCTCCCCTGTGTATTGTTTACTTGACCAAAGCACGATAGCAATGTTGTGGCCACTAGTCTTAACCGCATTAGTTCGATTGACAGCAATGGCTGCCTCAGCCAAGAGCCGGGATGGCTTCACTTACGAGCACTTGACGGATGTCTGGGCAAACTATTACGTGATCCCGAGTGCCCTGTTGAATTCCGCCGACCTGAAAGCCCTGGGACTATCGGAATACGCCAGCAGCGGCAAGTTGCTGGACACCAACGCCCTCGGTGGTACCTTTGTAGTGAATGACGGCGGACCCATCTTCATTCCGACCGATAGCTCGTTGTTGTTCCTGTTCAACAACACCTCCTTCAATGGCCAGCCCGCGAAGATAACCGCCAACAGCCTAACTTCAGAACAATTCATCCAAACCTCGCTACCATTCGGACTCCCGCAGTACCACTATATGGTCGATCTCTTCCTCATGGCACCAAGAGCCCAGCTCAATAACACAATGCCGGTGCTCAACACGGGAGATGAGTGGTTGTCCAAACTCGGCTTTGATATCCCGCAGATTCCCCTTTCTGGTGAAATGCTCACCGAAAACCAGCCAATTGTCGCGTTTGTATTCCAGTCGGCCCAAAAGTTGGAGGACTTTGAAATCTCGGCTGCCGATGCTGGTGACTCGTTTAAGCACGAAAGCTACTACATTGCGAAGGAGCAGGTCTCCGATGCGTTGCTCTCTTCTTCCTCCGAGGTTGCCAAAGCGGTAATTGCGAGCAGCGATAACTTCTTTGATAATTTTGCCCGCCTTTGGGTGTCAACTCTTGGATCGGACGCTCTTTTCAGCTCGTTGTTTTGCCAGGTCAATTCCAAGGTTCATGAGCTGAGCTATTGCTTGAGAATCAATGAGAATGGAGCCGAGGTCTCTTTGATAGGAAGACGTCCTGAACCCAGGAAGGGACGGAAATCAACTCAATTGGCAAAGCGCGATCTCAGTTTCTTGCATTTTGATGACGACGACTGTGATGATGACGACGACGATGACAATGATGATGAGGATGACGACGATGATGACTGTGATGGCTTTGATTGGCTTAATGTTTATGACTGGAAGTATGAAGCTAGAATGGCTGCTGCCCGTCAACTTAATAATATGATCGGCCTCATAGAACACTTTGTTCCTGATGAGTTTGGTGACGATGACGACGATGACGACGATTGTGTGGGCATATTCCAATCATGTAAGTACTCTGGCTCTTCGACGGCTATACTAACCAATGATAGTACGCGTCCATCTCCAAAATGAAAAGCCGCTGCAAGCCTTGAGGCTGAAAAATCCGTCACAAAAGGCGCCAAAACCATCAGCTTCATCTCCCCAAGCGGCACCTATTATCAAACGAGCCATTATCCCCTCTCAGCTTCTCCGTTCCAAGCTGCGCGTGAGTAACATGGGTTACAAAATCCACGACCGTTTCCAATTACGAAAGGCCCCTACTTTAAAGTCAATGCAGCGAAATTTGACAGAGACAGCCGTTCAAGGGAATGAAGATAAAGATCTCGACTCGGATATTGACGAAGCTCCCACTAATGATATTTCCAATCCCTCACACCCTTGTATCCACGGTGACTGCGATGACTGCGATGACTGCGTGGCTGATGACCCTGATCTGGATGGAGGAGATGATGATACCGAAGGCGATTGCGAACAAGATGAAGATGCCCCAGATGAAGCGTCTTATGATAAAGACTACGACGAATGTGATCCAGAATTCTCTAGTTCTACCGCTTCGTTTAAGCAAAAGAGAAGTGCCGACCAAAAAATCGACGCCGACTGTGTTGAGATCACATGGAAGCGGGTCTTTACACACTCTCTCTTTGGAGATCCTACTAATTTCTGCACCCAACGAAACTAGATATACCAATTAGCTACAGCAGGTAATCTGAATTACTTTAAAAAATTCTGAAATCGAAATTGAAGTAGAAACTGAGCCTAGTCCCTTCTGCATTATTATTATGGTATTAAACTTGGGAAAGCTCCCTTGGGTTAGTAAATATCCTTTTGATTACGCGGTTCCTTTGCTCCTCAAAAAGGAGTCAAGGCTGTTATAAACACGGCTTCCAAACGTCTGCAACGCGCCATAGTCAAGCATGTTTGAAAAGTTGACTTGAGATCGGCAGCCCTTCTCGACAGACTTCCCGTCCATTCGATCCATTAGCCATTTCACTGCCTTTGCCGCTCCAAGAATACATTCGCTAATGTGCTCAGTTGTCTCGGATTTTTGGAATTCGATATCAACCCCTTCGCCACACCATTTATCGTAAAGGGCCTCTGCAGCAGTAATTGGAGCCATTTCGTCCTTCATGCCGTGGTACATGAAGAGCGGAGCCTTTGGAGTATACTTGCCCAAGTTCTGAAGAGAAAGAATTTGAGTCATGTTTGGATCAAGGAGGATTTTTCGACCAATAGTAACATAGTCGAATAGGTTGTTGTACATGAAGTTGTCCAAAGCTTGGAGTTGGCACATTTCCTTAACCGTGTTGAACTTTGGCATCATGTCTGGAATCCCGTATCTGTTGATCAAGTCCTGATACTCTGGGTACTCCTGGCCAATTCCAGCAATTCCAGAGAATACCATTCCACTGTAGGGACCCTCGTTGAGCGCATAAGCTGTTTGCGTAAGGTTGGCTACCGTTCCTCCTAGGGCGGTTCCAATGATCTCTAGCTCTGGATAATAGGATGGAGCAAGCTGTGTAGCCCATCCGGTAGCAAGTGCGCCGTCGCTATATCCCCACAGAGCAACTTTGGCATCTTTTTCGACACCAGTGACGTCTTTTGAGTTCAGTACAGCGCGGATAGAGTCGAGAGTAGCATGGCCAGATTGGGTTGCAGCGGTCAGAGCAGCCTTCGGCCCGTCAAAGTCAGGCGTGTTGACTACCCAGCCAAGATCAAGACAGTATTCAATCAATGCCAGCTCTGCCTGGCCGGTGAATGCATTGATACTCGAGTTCATCTGCAAAGAGTAAGATGCTGCACAGTTAACGTATGCCGCATCGACAGCGATCTGGAATGACAAAAGTTTGCTAAAGTCGGCATTCTTTGGAACAAGCACGGTGGTAACTGTCGCCTCAGGGTTGCCAAAAGTGTCACTGGTTCGATAAAGAAGCTGGTACGCTCCTTCGACGGAAACCTCCTGGTTCAAGATTCCAGGCGGAACGGGCATCTTTCTCTGCCGCAAGATAGTACCCAGAGGCTTATCCTCGTAACCATCGGGTGGTTTGTAAAAAGGGTCATCAGTTGGCGGTAGCGGCACAGCTCGCTTCTCATTAATTGAAGCTCCCTGGGCTATTACGGACAGAATCAGGAAGACCACACAGGTGAGTAGTCGGTTCATTTTGTTTGCGAAAGCGCTTCACACCTTTGTTGACATGGCAATTGTTTTCTATTTATACAGAAACGGTCCAATCTCAGAGGGGTAAGAGGAGAATATGCGATTTCCCGCCATATTGGATCCAGGAGGCCGGGCATAGATGATCTGAATTGGGTCCATAGCCAAGGGTCCCATTGTTAAATGCACTAGCCTCTTGCTTTATTTTTCATAACGTTGAGAAGAGCCTTTTCTATTGTCTGCGAGACCAAAGTTCTTACATTTGTGGGATACCACTGGTCTACAGAAACCATTTAGTGTGTGGTCTTTAGTGTTGAGTGAGATCGGACGGCATATGGCAAATTCCGGGGTGCCAAAGTATGCAACCCTGGCCGATCTTTGCAACCATCCTACCAGGTAGGTACCCTATCTGTAGCACTTGTGCACGAAGTAGTAGATGACGGCCGTTATCTACAATGCGTCTCCAATGAACGGTCTTATGGGGGCCTTGCTTGTTTAGGCTTCTTGCTGTCGGCAAATGAATGCATAATGCTGTTTACTGTTCTCTTTTGAGAACTGTAGATTACCCAGCGCAATGGTAAATATCGTACGTCACCCCCATATTTAAGTATCGATATGCAGCCC
The DNA here is from genome assembly GCA_030558835.1 of Blastobotrys illinoisensis. Classification (NCBI taxonomy): domain Eukaryota; kingdom Fungi; phylum Ascomycota; class Dipodascomycetes; order Dipodascales; family Trichomonascaceae; genus Blastobotrys; species Blastobotrys illinoisensis. The sequence continues at coordinate 6,510 of JAKTQJ010000075.1, read as the reverse complement.
TGGGTCTTTGACAGCTGTCAACGCAACCCCATTTGCTCCACATTGCGTACACGTATGATAGCGTGTGGAGGTACATGAAAGGACAAACTCGATACGGGTAAATGGTTCGAAGACCGAAATAAGTGTGTAGGAAAGCGTAAGAATAAATATATAGAGTGAGGAAGCGCTTTTATTGTCTACTTAGTTCTTACCAGCGCCGGCTCGGAAGTAAATGATATCACCGTCCTCTACAACGTACTCCTTACCCTTCTGCATGAGCTTACCGTTGGCCTTGACGGACGCCTCATCACCAAGCTCAACGAGATCGTCGTACTTGGTGACCTGGGCAAGAATGAACGTCTTCATCAGATCGTTGTGGATGACGCCAGCAGCCTGGGGAGCCTTGGTACCCTTTCGGATGGTCCACTCCCGAACCTCGTCGGCACCGCTGGTGAAGAAGGAGATGAGGTTGAGGGCGGATCGCATGGTGATGATGATCTTTGGCAGCGCGGACTGGGCGCCAATGGCCTTGAGCTCGGCCTCTCGCTCCTCGTCGGAGCCCATGTTTGCGAGCCGCTCCTCGAGAGAGACGGAGAAGGGGATGAGCAGGTCGCCCGGCGAGTTCTCGTCGATCCACTGCTTGATCGCCGGGAGGTTCTTGTTCTTCTTTCGAATGTAGTCTCGCTCGCTGAGGTTGATGAGGTAGATGGCTGGCTTGGCAGTCAGCAGGAACATGGAGTTGATGATCTCCACCTCCTTGGGCGTCCAGGTGCCGTTGGCGACCCGCTTGCCGTCCTCGAGGTACTGGATGAGCCGCTCGACAAAAGCGTACTCCTCCTTCTTGGTCTTGACCTCGAGCGACTGGCCGCCGCGCTTGGTGATCTTCTCCACGTTCTCGAGATGCTTCTTGGCGAACTCAATGTCCTTGATTCGCAGCTCGTCGACGATGATCTGCAGGTCCCGCACGGGGTCAACGTCGCCCTCAACGTGGGTGATCTCCGCGTCGTCGAAGCACCGCACCACCTGGTAGATGGCGTCGACGGACCGGATGTGCGACAGGAATGCGTTCCCCAGACCCTCGCCCTTGGAGGCGCCCTTGGTCAGACCGGCAATGTCGTACACGGTCTGGTAGGCCGGCACCTTGGAGGCCGGCTTGTACATCTCGCAGAGTTTGTCGAACCGCGGCGACGGCACAATGACACGGGCCTCCTCTGGGTCAATGGTCGCGAACGGGTAGTTGGCTGGGTTACCGAGGGGGCACCGGGTGATGGCCTGGAAGAAGGTCGACTTGCCGACATTGGCAAGACCGACAATTCCGGCCTTGAGGTTGTTGCCTGGTCGGCCAAGCAGCACCTTCTTTTCTTCCTGGACCTTCTTTGGCGGCATTGTTGTATACTTGTTAAATGGGCTCGATGTGAATGACGTTTGTATGCCCTTTATATGAAATTTTTCAGATGTTGGAAAATCGGTGCTGAGGGCTACGCGTGATGAAATATACGGCGGGCCCATTTCGGTATTATTTACCAATTCCACATACCAATTCCAGTTGCAATACCAATACCTCTTGCAAACACATACCAATACCACTTGCAAACACATACCAATACCTCTTGCAAACACATACCAATACCGCTTGCAGACACATACGCAAGAGAACTGGCAAAGCCAGCAAACACTTGCCAATACCACTTGCAAACACATACGCAAGAGAACTAGCAAAGCCAGCAAACACATACGCAAGTCAATAGACTGTAGGCTCATAAATAAATTACTGTTCGTCGCCGGCTTCCAGCCATTTGCCAAACTGCTCCAGCCTGGCCTGCTCTTCTTCATCGTCCACACCCTCTTCTATATTGCCGCGCCTAAACTTCTCCGCGCCGTCGTAGAGATACGAGTCCAATTGGCGGCCCGAGAAATACCGTCCTTTCATGCGCTCGACGCAGGCCTCGGCGTCGGCAGCGTCTCTGAACTTTACCACGACCACGCCGTCAGGTTCGAGGTCGTACAAGGTGACGTTGGTCACTGCCCCAATCTCTTCGCACCCGTCGCGAATGTCTTCTTTGATGTCGAGTATCGCCGTGTCGTCCTGCTCCAGTTCGTCGAGGGAAAACACATGCTTGAGCACGACTTCTCGCAGACCCTCTTCCTCCAGCCGCTCGTCGTGTTCTTCCCAGTCTGTGATTTTGCTATTGAGCTTGCGCATCTTCCGCTTGATCTGGATTTTTTCCTCGTCCGTGAGCCGGACCGGCGGTTTCGGGTCCTTGCCCTCTTCGGGCTTGTCAAACTGCGCCTTTTCTACTCTGACTGGCCCCTTGGGGTCGGCTACTCCTAGCCTAAGATCGGTGCCGTCCATCATTTGAATTGCGAGGTCGACGCTTTCCGGCCTAAAGTAGTGAATGAGAGCGTCTCCTTTGAGCTTGCCATTCTCGTCTCGGTATAGCTTGATCCGCTTTGAATCGGTGTGCAAATCCTCTCCAATGACGCCGTATTTGCTAAACGTTTCTTCCAGTTCCTCTTCTGTTGTGTCGTGTGGCAGGTTCGAAATGTATATTGCCGTGTTTACCCGCTCTTTCTTTGGTTCCTCGTTCCGGCGTCGTTTCTTTGCGTTTTTCTTCTTTACAGGCTGGGGCTCTGTACCGCCGTATGCCTCCTGCTGTTTGGTTACGTCGCCGTCATCGAATTTCGGTCTCCAGACTCCAGACTCTGGGTCCCATTGGTACTCGAGGCTCTGTTCCTCCATGATCCATTTCTCGGAGACCTGGTCGAACGCAATGCGCGGGTCAGAGTCGGCATTTGGAGGCTTGGAGTAGTCTTTTTTCACTTCCTTCGCCTCTTCAGGCGAGCTCATCTTGCACGATACGCTATTAGCTAGCTAGTTCTTAGTACCGGGAGTATTTACGCGGCGCCGATGCGAATGTGAATTAGCGCTATTTCGGCCCAACAAGGGGATCTGCCCAGCTACGGGGGGTTTGGGGGTAGGGACCCCATTGCACACTATAAAGCGCTCTATAAAGGTTATTAGAATGTGTTCCTGGTATGATTGAGGTGCCAATGGCTGATAATGGACTGTTTTAACTGGCGCCTATTCAAACAAATGTGAATTAACGCTATTTAGGCCCAAGAAATGGGGGTCTCGGGGCTGGCCCCCAGCCACGGGGGTTTGGGGGGCAGAGCCCCCCATTGCACTCTGGAGAGGATACTAGGCCATGTTTATGGTAGAATTGAAGTGTCAATGGCTGATTATGGCGGGTTGTAACTTGGCGCCTATGCAAACGAATGTGAATTAACGCTATTTCTGTGGAACAACGGGGGTCTGGGGGCTGGCCCCCAGCCAAGGGGGGTTTGGGGGGCAGAGCCCCCCCATTGCACTCTGGAGAGTATACTAAGCCTTGTTTATGGTGGAATTGAAGTGCCAATGGCTGATTATGGTGGGTTGTATCTTGCTTATGCAAGCGAATGTGAATTAACGCTATTTCTGTGGAACAACGGGGGTCTGGGGGCTGGCCCCCAGCCAAGAGGGGTTTGGGGGGCTCTGCCCCCCAAGCGTACTCTATAGAGGGTACTAGTCCTTGTTTATGGTGGAATTGAAGTGCCAATGGCTGATTATGGTGGGTTGTATCTTGCCTATGCAAGCGAATGTGAATTAACGTTATTTGAGTCGAGTAACGGGGGTTTGGGGGGCAGGGCCCCCCAAGTGTGCAGGAGAGGAAGTTTATGGATGAATTGAAGAGGGAACGGCTGGTTGAATGGATTGCATTGACCAGGTAAACGACCGGTAGTACTTGGTGAGCTATTTTTAAATTACAATGCACTGACAGAGTCGACGACCATCTCTGCCATGGCCTCGCTCTCGCTCCTGACGGACACCTGCAGCGTGGTGCCGCTGCGGGAGCTGTAGACCATCTTCGCCTCGACGGCGACCATCTCCTTGCCAATGGAGCGCCCGACGAGCTTGAGCGTGTGCGCAGACTCCGAGACCACGTCGTCTGAGGCCTCGAGGGCGGCCATGTCGAGGCTGGCGACGATCGCTGTGACAACCTCGGGGAGCTTTGCGCTCTGGAACTGGTACGTCTCCTTGAGCGCGAACGGCAGGGACTCGAACGTGGCGGCAAAGTCGCCGACGTAGGCGGGCACAATGTAGTCGCCGGCGGCAATGTCGACGCTGTCGACGGAGTACTCGTCGTCAAAGCCGTCGGGCGAGGGCTCGCTGGTCGCCGGGTCGATTTCGCGGCTGACGAACTTGAGCACGCTGCCGAGGGAGGTCGCGGCCACTTCTTCGCGGGCAAACGAGGCGTAGATGGAGCCCGTCGAGTTTGCGCCGAGCGAATCAATGGGGATGATGAACTCGAGCTTGAGGTCGGCGGCAATGTCGACGTAGACCTTGTCGAGGACCATGTCGTCGAGGGTGTTTGTCACGTCGTACTGGACGACAAGGTGCTCTGCGAACACGTGCTTGACGGCGGAGACCACGTACTCCGTTTCGGATTCGGTGAGCTCCACGGGCGCCGAGGACTTGAACACTGGGCCGTAGGCGGCAAACTCCGGGATGGCCGCGAGCTGCTTGGCGTAGCGCTCGGAGCGCAGCTCCTTCTCGAGCTCGCGCGACTCTGCGCTCTGCGTTGTCTTCTTCTCCGGCTCGGCGGCAGCCGTAGCAGCGGCAGCAGCAGCAGCAGACTTGCGCGCCTGCTCCTCGGTGGGCACTACGGAAATGTCAAACGGCGCAGAAAGATTGTTGCCCGACACGTAGAGCGCGAGCTGGTGCTCGAGGGCGCCGAGCGACCACTGCGCCTTGGGCGCGATGAAGTGCGGCGCGCGCGGCGTGCCGATGAGCCGCAGCGCGAGCGCGGCCCTGTCGCGCACCTCGTCGGTGATGTCGCCGAGGCAACGCGTCAGCAGCACGCGGATCGACTGCTGCACGGCTTGGTCGTCGACAAGCGCAAACTTGGCCAGCGCCGTCACGGCAGCCGCACGGATGACGGCGTTCTCGAGCACAACGCGGTTGTAAATGTACCGAATGTAAAGCGTCGGCTGCTTTGTGCGGGGGCCTTCAACGCCGAGCAGATGCAGCACGCGCACCGTCAGCTCCGTGTACTCGCAGTCCTCAATGAACTCGCAGAGGTGGCCGAGCGCGGCGTCCCGTGAGGCCTCAATGTAGCGGATCATGTCGAAGAGCGCCTCGACGACGGCCGTTTTGAACGCGAGGCCGCCTTCGTTGCGCAAAGTCCCGGCCAAAAAGGCGAGCATCGCCTCCTGCTTGGCGGGGAACTTGAGCGCGAGCGCGCGGACCGCATCAACGACAGTCATCTTGAACTCGTCGCTGATGTCGGCCATGAACCCGGCGATCTGGCCCATGAGGCGGTCGACCGACTGCTCGTTGCCCGTCTTGAGCAGCGTCGTGATGGCGTACGTCGCAATCGACCTCGAGCTGTCCCCGATGAGCGCCTCGAGCTCAACGTTGCACGCCGCAACGCTCTGCGGGCGCGCCATGGCGAACCGGTTGAGGATGCGGATCGCCGCAAACCGCGCCACAGTGCGCGGCGACCCGAGGAACGCCTGCAGCACCGCCACAGCGCCACTCGCCTCGGCCTCCGACGCGCCGAGGCTCAAAATCGTCTTGGCCGCCTCGAGGTTGACAATGTCGGACTTGTGCCGCAGCCACGCCTCGAGGAACGGCAGCAGCTGCGGCTTGAGCCGCACGTCCTCGGCGAGCACGCGCGCAATGTACCGGATGAGCATGACAATGGCGTTGGCGTTGCGCAGCTGCCCGCCCGAGCTCAGCTGCTGGATCATCTTCATCAGCGCCATCCTGTCGTGCGACCGCAGGTGGTAGAGCAGCCCCAGCGCGTGGTACTGCGTCATGGTCGACGCCGCCGCCGCGTACTGGCTCTCGAGCGCGCCCTGCGGGAACTTTTTGGTCGCCACAACCGCCTCCTGCGTCTCGTTCGCCCACCGCCGCACCACGTCGCGCGCAATCGGCACAAGGTGGTACGACGCAACGAGCGCCGCCGAGGAAATGCCCGCGTGCCGGTCCACAATCGCAGTCTTCATGAGCCGCTCCATGCTCGTCACCGTCGACGCATCGACAATGTGCGCCAGCGCCCGGATCGCATTCGGCTTGTAGATGACCTCGTTCGACGCCTGCACGTCCTTCATGATCGACGACGTCGCCATGATGACATCGTCCGCCGTGCGCGCAAGCTCCTTCACCGCAACGTACACCATCTGCCGCAGCGCAGCGTCCTTCTCCTGGAACAGCTTCGTGATCGAGAAGAAGAGCGCCGTCGCCTCCGCGCGCGGGAAGCTCTCGCCCGTCGCGACAAGGTGCACCAGCTTCGCCAGCAGCTGCCGGCACTTCTTCGTCGTGGAAGCTTGTCGGCAATGCCAACGACGTCCCATGGGGTCTTTGGATTGGCGTTCTCGAAGATGAGCCACTCTCTTATGACGCTTGTCGGCATCATACTTGTCAGCGCCGGATGAATCTTTTAGAATAGCATCATATGACGCGTGGCTCTCCTTGCGCATTCGGACCAT
>JAKTQJ010000074.1:0-59254 GCA_030558835.1 Blastobotrys illinoisensis | reverse complement strand
GGAGGGGGGCGGAGGAGTAAAGAAGAATGTAGTCAGTAGCAGTACTAGTGTGTTTTTTTTTTTTTTATAGCTTTCTCCGCCGGTCACCATCCACCACGAATTACCGCGAGACCCCAGTACCACGACAAGCCACTCGAGCCATTGGCACGGGGGTCTGGGGGCTGGCCCCCAGCCCAGGGGGGTTTGGGGGGCTACGCCCCCCAAGTACGCCGGGAGGGTTGAGTGCGGCGCGTGCGGCGCGTTGGGAGGACAAAAGCGGCAATTTTTTCAGAGACGCGCCAGACGACGATGAACACGCAGCCGAGCTTCTCGTGGAGCAAACAGGGGGACGCGTTTGCGGCGTCGCAGTTCCGCCCCGGGGCGGGCGTAGCGGAGGCTGTACCGAGCGAGCAGCAGCAGCGGAGCGAGCTCCAGCAGCAGCTGACGACGCTGAGCCCGTCCGTGACGGACCAGCTGGCGCGGATCCGGGAGGGGTGGGACCCGACGTCGCCGCAGTGCGCGTTCCAGCACTACTTCTACAACAAGGTGCCTGCGGAGCAGGCGTTGCTGTACACGAAGCCGGCGGGCCAGAGCCAGGAGCGGTGGGACCGGGCGGTTGCGGCGCGGCCGGACAGCGCGAGCGTGCCGGTGCTGGCGGTGGGGTTCTCTGACCTGCAGCGGCGGGTTGCGCTGCAGGAGAGCACGGTGCTGTCGTACCGGGCGCGGATGCACGAGATCAACGCGAAGCTGGACGAGCTGACGACGCGGCACGACCTGCACACGACGGTGAAGATTGTCGAGATGCGGGCGCGGCACAGCAACCTGGTGCATAAGACGCTGTCGCTGGCGGCGAAGATCCAGGTGCTCAAGAACCGCGGCTTTGTGCTCAAGCCCGAGGAGGAGGTGCTGAAGCAGCAGCTGGAGCAGCTCAACCGGCAGATTGACGACCCGGCGGTGTTTGGCCGGATCAACGAGGTGTGGGCGCGCATGACGGTGCTGCGGGAGAAGGCGCGGGCGCTCAAGGAGCAGATGGAGGAGTACCGGCGGAGCAGTGGTGGCGGCGGGCCTACGATAGACTGGGAGCGGGACGACGAGCAGTTGGAGAAGCTGGCAAAGGTGCTCAAGGCGCAGCAGACGGGCATTGCATATCTGGCCAAGATTCTCAGCAGCGACACGGAGGAGGTTGAGAAGCTGCTCAAGGCCGCAGAGACCGCCCAGTAGATTATTTATTCATTATTATTTTCGTGTATTCGGGGGGTCTGGGGGGTTTCCCCCCAGCTACGGGAGCTCGAGGGCTGGCCCTCGAAATCATTATTCTCTTTCATTCGTTTATTCGGGGGGTCTGGGGGGTCTCGAAATCATTGTCGGTGTCGTTTGACGGTGTGTCGCAATGTCGGGGTGCCGTAATCGCTTAGTCATTCAATTGGCCTTGTCACGTGACCCTATGGGGGATCAGAGAGGGCCTGGCCTATAAATGGCCAGCCAGAAACGCAATTCTTCTATTCACTTGGTAGCCGATTGGCAAAAATGCCTTTTGTACGTGTATGTTTGTTGCCTTGTTGGTTAGGCTTTATCAAATACACATATTATTTATTAATTGGGTGCTGAATGTCAAATAATATCCATAGACCAGCAATGTACAGTACCCCACTGGTACTGTATTCCATAGAATGATGTCTGCAAGCCACGCATCGAAATCAAATCCCCGCCAATGGCTCATTCGAATGGCTGGTAACGCTGATAAATACAAACAACGACACGTACTGTGTACCTCCAATCCGGCCCTGATCAACCCAGACGTACGTACCCTGTACTTCATTCCAGCTTGTCTACTCCACACTCGTGGTAATCAAAGCCCGGAGAGGATGACGTTGGGGAAGCCGGGTGCAGGGTTTAGCGATTGCGTGCATCTGTCATGCAGGGGCTGGTACATGGCAAAGCTTAGCATAAAACACACAAAACGACAACCCCTTACTAAATTGCACTCAAAAATGGACGCTTAATATCAATTCCAGTCTCTCGAGTTACTGACAGCCCCAAAACCCAAATGGCAACTCTATTTGGCATTTAGCTGCGGTGTGGCGGCGAGGAGTGTTTCTCCTTCCAAATGTCAGGTACCCGTTACCAAACAGCGGGTACCGATCCAACGAGATGGTGTAGAGCAACGAATCAACCAACCCTGATCTAATTGTAAACGTTAGTACAGCTTAACCACTTAGACTAGTTGACTTGTGAAAGCTTGCAATACTTCATCGCGCTCTTGTATCGCAATCGCCAATAAATCGACTTTTAGTTTCCAATTCGCAGAATACCGTGGTAGCGTGGTTTCGTTGTTTATACACAATCGCCGCTTGAAAATATCTACACACCTTTCACGATTGAGATCGACGACCCCTTCCAGATTCCAAAATATGATTGCAGAATATTGATCGCTATAGGCAGCCCTCCCATTTTGTCAATTGCGTTCACTTTGGCCCAGCATTGTGGTCAATTGCAGATATCTGCTGCTCAGAAAAGCATAAATAACTGTGAATTTCTCCACTCAATCTCTTTTTTCCTTCATCAACTCAATCAATTCTACAAAAATGAAGTTCTCCACCGCCGCTTTGACCACTTTGGCTGCTACCGCCGTTCTCGCCGCCCCATCCGCCAACGACAACTTCTCTGTCACCTACAAGGGCTACGACATTGGCTGCAACGGCGGCACCTGCAAGGTCGCTTGCTCCAGCGGTTCCGACTGTGGCATCGCCGGCTCCAAGACCGTCAACATCAACGCTGACGTCGGCACTGACCTCCAGAAGGTCCTCCAGGACGTCCAGACCCTTCTGCAGGATGTCGTCACTACTGTTAAGGACCTTTTGAGCCCATCCTCCTAAATTTTTTTCATGTAACTAATTTCTAATATAATTGTACACGATTTGCCAAACTACTACCAGTAGGAAGGTTTGAAATGTCAATGCGCCGTAATTACAGTTGGCATTTACGTGCTGCAGTGCCTACGAACTCGTTGTTAGTGTATGCAAATAGTGCTCTATAGAAAAGTTAAATAGGAAGCACTTCAATTCTTAGGATAGATATAGCTATAAACGCACCAGAACCAATCATTTAAATTCCTCTCAGAGATCGACCTAGACGCCCTTCCAAACTGCCCCCCTTTGTTCGCCTGTTCAGCTTAAGCCGTCTTATCATTCCCTTGAGCCCATGGATCTGGTTCTGCGATATCTATCAAATTCCGATACAACCGACTGGTGCTTGAGGTATAAATAGGAATAGTTATCTCTATAGTACAGTGTACTCCTAAAACCCCATCCGATCATCTAACAACACAAATATGAAGTTCTCCACCACCACCCTGACCACTTTGGCTGTTACTGCCGCTATGGCCGCCCCAGCAGTTGATGGTAACTTCTCTATTACCATCAATGGCTTCCAAATTGACTGCAATGGAGGCACTTGCAAGGTTTCTTGCGCAGACGGCGCAAACTGTGGTATCTCCGGCACAGAGACGATCAAGATTAACGCAGCTACTGGCAGCGGCAGCAGCCTTGAAAACCTTGGCAGCGATATTAAGGCCCTTGTGGGTGATGTCGCAGGGATTATTGAGGACACCCTTTCCCTCTAACACTCTTGGATTATGATCCGAACGAGAAAGCTACACTGTAATTATTGAATGCAAATTTTCATGTTGAATCCTTTAAGGAACTGGCAAAATATATACAGAAATAAATAGGTTAGTTTCAAAAATCGCCCAAAAAATTGGATAGTTTGGTCTTGGCCTTAAGCTCAGCCCGGGATAGCCTTTCTTTGACGTCGCCCTGTTTCTCCACACCCATGCGATCCGCAAACGCACGGTCCCTAGCGAAACTTATCGAATCTTCGTTCCGCGTCAGGAAGTCTAGTTCCAGCTTATAATCGGTTTCTCCATTGTCGATAACCCTTGTATCTACAAGTTGGCGCTCAAGCTCTGTGAGGCTCTGTTCTTGATCCTCGCTCAAAATCGAACCGTGCCTAACAATATGCCCATTCTCAAACCCTTTTTCCTGTTCCTCGCTACGAGCAGGATCGTGGAACGTCATTTTAATCGTCTCCAGTCGCATCTTCGTAACGGGGCACTGATCCTGACGGTATTGAATCATGTTCCCCAGGTTCGCAAAATGTGTATAGACGGATAGGCTTTCCGAAATTTGCTTAGGCACGGGGGTGATCTTGTACTGTGCTTGGACGCATTTTTTCAATATCGACCGTATAGTCGCGTTAGACTTGAGCATATTGGCGATTACTCGCAGTACGAAAGTGGTGGAGTGGATGAAATTTCTGGTCCCCGTTACGCCCGATCAGCCGCACCTCCTATTATCATCCGGTCAGCTATAGCTCTCCACGAATGCTGGTATTGTTATCAAGACGGTAATATACAGAGACTAAATATATGCTATCCAAATTGCTTCTGTTCAATCAACTGATCGATCTGCTCCGCTAGGCGGATCATTTCAAAGCGCAGTGAGACCTTTTTAGCAGCTTCCAAGGAGGAAATGTTGTTGAGTACCTTGGCCAACCCTATTGCCTGGCTCGATCGACCAGATTTGCAGCACACACTGACCTGGTATAGAAGCGCTTTATCCATTTCAAGCTCCAATTGCCCAAGCGACTCTTGATGCTCACCATCGTCCTCTTCGTCAACAAGTCTATCTTTTTGGAGCGAATGCAGGGCATTGTAGGTAAGGTATTTCCGCTCATAGTCTCCCGTGATCTCGTCAACTGGTACGGAGACATCAAGTTCCGAAAAGAGCGGCAGAGGGAATGGAGGGTATTTTTCTGCCGACTTGAGAATGATCGCCATGAACTTGCTGTCGACAAGCCCCAGAGGCCAGTACTGAAACTCTGGTGGGGCTGAATCATCACCCTTCTCCTTGGCCTTATCTCTATTCAATTGATCGCCACTGAACAATGGGATCCACTTTGCCTGCAATGGCTCTCTCCACTTGGAAAGAACAAGCAGAATACCGTTAGAGTCGTAGATGCATGGATCGCCGCTTTCTGAAAAGAACACAGCTCTCAAGTCAGCCCCAGCCGGAATGTCAACGATATCGTCTTTCTGGTACGTCTGGCTGGTCTTGAGGTCTTCGATGGAATAAATAAGGTTCCCCTGCTGGGTAGAGCGCACGAACATAAAGTAATCGTTCCAGCACGCAATAGTTATGATGGGATCCCGGCCATTGCGGAATACTTTGAGTGGGGTACCGTAGATATTGAACACCCGGATATAGCCCCTTGTGGTGCAAATTACCGCCAGCGAATTGGAGACTGCGATAGCCCTGATGGAATCGGACTTGTCAACGACATACTCCCAGTTGTCTCGTTGCCCTTCGTGGAACCGGAAAAAGGCACGCTCAGAGTTGGCCACGAAACAAGCCTCGGTTGAGAGACTGGCCATCGTGTAGTTATATTGCTCCGAGAACGTACACTGCTGGCGATCAGCGGTGTTGAAGAACTCGACAGTGATAGTGTTGGCAGATGTTCCCAGCGTTACGGTCCACACATATCCAATGCTATTCATGCACATGTATCTCCGGTTGTTCTTCCAGGGAGTGCCGCCAGACTGGAACGCTGGCTGAAGGACTGGCTTTGGGGTGTACTCATATCGATGCTTTTTGGAGGACCCGTTGGTGTACCCGTTCGTCATTCCCAATTCCTCGTAGGGCCGCTTCTTTGGCTCGGCGTACCCAGCCCCGTCATCGTCCTCAATGAAGTCGTCCAACGCCGTGTCGTCGTCAATTAAATCGTCCACCATGCCAACTCCGTTTAAATCTTCCAATCCGTTGGGTTCCCCAGAATTAGGCGGGAGATCAGCAAGCGCCTCTCCTCTTAGAGGAAAGAGCTCGACTCTTCCTCTAGCTGGCTCGGCCTTGACAGCTTCCTCTACAACAAACAGACAGCCTTCGTCGGTCGTAAAGCTAAGCAAATTACTTGTCGGGTGCCAGTCAATCGACAAAATAGACCCGTTCTGGCTCTGCGCTCTGATAACTGCCTCCTGCGTCATCGCCTCCCAGATGATCAGCCGACCGTCTGTGTCGCCAGAGGCCAGAAACCGGCCATTGGGCGACCAGCTGAGGGCAGATATATTGTTCGCGTGGTTATTATTGACGTCCCTTAGACGTCTGTTTTCAGTCCAGTCCTGTCGCGAATACACTGCGATCTCAAACGTCTTGGTCGGAGCGGCAAAACACCGCCCATCCGGGTGCCACGCTACTCCCGTGAACTTGTCCTCGGTAGTCTCGAACACCTTAGGGATAACTCCTTCAATTGTCGTCACCAGTGACGGCAGTTCGCTTGACAGGGAGTAGACTCTGAGTGTTCCGTCAATGCACGAAGTGGTCAAAGACATCCCGTCCGGATGGAAGCTGACGTGTTTGACAAGGTTCGGGTGCTCAATCTCAATGATCTTGTCGATGTCATCCGCTTTGATGATTCTGACGACGCTGTCCTCGCCACAGACGGCGATCCACTCTCCGTCGGGGCTGAATTTCACGTCTTTCATAGGCAGCGGGGTCCGCACGATGGTTTTCACCATCTCCATGGACCCCAGATCGTAGAGAACGACTTCACTGTCTTCATTGGCTACGACAAACTGCGTTTCCGACACGGATACGGCGTTGATTCCATTTGGCTGCTCGACGTGGGTGGCCTCCTCGTCTGCTTTGGAAAGGTCGTGTCGCCGGGCAAAATGGTCCGAACCCACAGTCACCAAGTACCCTTTTTCTCCTCGGCTGTACTCCAGTTTTGTGACGCCATTGCTGTGATAAAACAGCGGATCTGGCAGCTTGAGTTGTTCCATTAGTCGCGTCGTGAGATGCAGAGGTGAAGAACGCGTCTCCCAAATTGAAAAACTCAAATTAATCGCGACGCGTCGCCAACCCGCAACGGCGAACCACGAAACGCGTACGCCGCCATTATTTCGCTATCATAGAGTATTGGAACCAATATATCGTTATTATTTTATCTCATTTTTCTATCAACTCTTTACTCGGGCATAGAAGAAGCTCCACGTTATCAATGATGCGTCAATTGTCGAGGATTTGATTAGTAATCGCTTATCGAACTCCCAGCCCGCCAAGCTATGCCATTTGTCGCTAATTGTCGTCGAATGTCGCCAGCCATTGCAAGACCGTTGTCGTAACTTTTTAATGTACTACATTTGTCATGTTGTATCATTTGGTAGATATATGGCGACAGAATTAAAAAGAATTGGGTTTTTATTACGGCATACCATATGTGCTCTGTACATCCTCTACGGCTTAGATGCGCGCGCGGTACTGCCAACGTTTCACTGATACCCTGCAAATGCCATCAGTTTCACTTATAATATTTCAAAGGTATATATCGTGATTCGTAATGGACGGGCTCCCTGAGATCGTACCCATAACCCAGGACTCCTTTTCCGGGGAGGGCTTTAGTGTGGAAGGGTTCCTCAACGACCACCACAAGTATCAGACGCTGGATGACCTCCAGCGCCAAATGAGGAAATGGAAAGGGGTTCTGGACCAGCAGCTGGTGGATACGATTAACGCGGACTATGGCAAGTTTGTTGAGCTCGGACGGTCGTTGGGCGGTGAGGAGCCGAAGCTCCAGGACGTTAAGATGGAGGTGCTGGGGTTTGAGCGGCAAGTGGGCAATGCGAGGGACACGTTGCGAGGCAACGTGACCGAGATGGACCGGCTCCTTCACGCGAAGCGTGACGTTACTGCAAAGAAGAACCACGTAAAATCACTGATAGCGTACGCTCGGCGCCTCTCACACCTTGAGCAGGGCAATGCAGATGCGCTTATTTGGGCGCGCGGACTGGTCATCCTGCTACGGCAGCAGCAGGCCATCCGACGCCAGATTCCAAGCGCTGTGCGTGGTGATTTTGTGGAGAAACAACACCATCGGGTAATTGCGGTTAAGGACGCAGTGGAGGGTGCCGTGACGGTGGAGATTGACAGGCTCCGACGCGATAAAAGCGATAACGAAAGGCTCTTCCAGCTGCAATTGGTCGCAAACGAAATCCGCGCTGCCATAAGCCAATTACCTTAATAACTTGCTAGAAGGCAACCCAAAACTTTTGGGTCTTCTATTTTTATTTATTGCACAAGCAGTTACATAACGCATGGGGCTGATGGATAGTTCATGTGCTACCCAGATGGATGATGTGATGTGGGGTGGGGTGGGTGGTCATGCCGTTATGCAAGGTTTGTAATTAATACGGGCCTACACTGAGTAGCGATACATACGTTTATACATTCGGGGTAGGAAAGTGACGTATGACATGGGTTGAAAGTGTGTCTGGGGTATCAGCCATAACGGGGGGTATATATAGAGAGAATATTAATACCGGGCGAGTGGCTCCAACGGACCGAAGCATCCAGGGCCAGGGGCAAAAGATGACCGGTCCAATTGATATACCCTGGGAGAACCGCGTTTCTGCGCTCAAGCGAACGATCGAGTACATGCGTGAACAGCGCTATATTCTGGAGGACCTCCGAAGCAAGCATCCGGCCAGCGACCATGTGAGGCTCCAGCTTTTAGAAGCGAACCACCAATATGCGATCGTCAAGGAGAAGCTGAGGAAGCTTGAGTCTGAGCAGCGAAGGCGCAAAATGTACTAGAGTATAGGCCGCTGAAGGTGCATTCTAACGCGTTGACATTGTACCGAGTGACCCGCGTATATGGAGTGCACTGTATTTTATGTCTTGGTGAAGTGGCCGGTTGAGGGGTTTGTTCTCCTTACCTCCAAACGGACGACGCATCATCATGCCGTGCAGAACACGTACAGCTACGAGAAGAGAATGCACTCTATTGGCCAGGTTGGATCGTGCATCAATAGCCAAAACCTGAAACATGCAAGGGGCCAACCGAAAGCATGGAAAGTGACAACTCAGGCACGCGAAACGCAAATATGAAACTGGGCAGCAGTACACGGTACGGTGGTTTATAAAGCCCAAGACCCGTTAATTAACGAACCGCCCTCGAGCACCGAAGCAAACTAAGGGGCGATCAAAAAAAGCAAAAGAAGAGTTTCGAATCCTGCCCCCTCCCGTACTCCCTATTCTATTCTCTTCGCTTTTTTGGGTAGGAAATCGTTTTTGACAGGGAAGATCTCAAATAAAGATGTTTAAAAAAAGTGCGTCATAGTTTAACCGTGGAGACCCCCCCCAGCCGATTTGACGATATCCCCTTCTTTTTGGTTCATTACCCGCTAGGCAGATCAAACTGATTGCGCCTCGTTAATGCATTGTTGCCCTTCGGTTGCAGGCCCTACTGGCCGAATTTTTTTCCTGTCTAGTATTTATATAATAAAAAATACACACGCAACCACATTATTCCACTCGCATACGAGGGTGTATTTATTCAGAGTTCTATTTCTTTGAGGACTGTTTTCACGGATGATGTAAATGGAAGCAGGCCAAGGAACGATCGCAGTAAATGTCCGGCCATGATGATTCAATCAGATCAGTGATACCTTATATGCGGCACACTCTGGAGGAGCTACGAAGAGAGCGAACCGATGGAGAGTTGGTTATCGCCAGTCTAGCAGGGAGAGGAGGTAAGTTTATTCGACTATGATCCCGAGGAATTATAGAGCTAATTCGAGGCAGATCAAACTAGTTTGGAAACAATTGCGCGGGTCAGAGCGGAGCTAATAGAGATCCAATCCGAGATCAGGGAACTCGAAGATAAGTTGCGGATGATGGGTGTTAATGTCTAATTTTTAATAATCTTTACGAACGAACGACACGAAAAATTTATAAATTTGTATCATGATAGACCAGCAAAATCTAATATCCGACAAAAAGCTCGTCACCACACATCCTTCACCAGAAACGTGCTCCAGCACAAACTGGGGTTCCCCCGTTCTAATATACCCGCGGTTTTCAGGTATTGTAGATTTTGAATTGCACCAGATCAGTATACCAGTGCGTAGACAAGCTGCTGCTTTTTTAAGGTTCCGCCATGACACTTGATATTCCGCTTTGGAGATTGGCTGACATCATATGATTATGTACATGTACCTCAGTCGCGCATAAACAGGTGCTAATGTTGTTCACAACCAGTACAATACTTAAAAATCAGCTGTTCCTTCAGGATCGAATCGGGTCATTTCGCCTCATAACTCCGCAATAGTTTGTCCCGATAATTAATACCACGACCTCGTATAGCAGGAGTCGATTGACGGCAGGTACTTGGTTTAAAAAGTAGTTCTCGGCGTCTGCTGAAAGGTATTTGGGCTTGATCTCTCCAAAGGTATACACTGTAATGCATAATTATAACATCGCCAGTCATAGTGGTCTCTCAGCCTTTCATCTAAGCGCGAGATACACTGTGCGACAGCCGCAATAGGGTCAATGAGTAACATTACCTGGGTACTGCCACGGATAAGGGATTATTTTGCCTATTCTGTGCAACTTACAAAAAAAGCGTTCCATTCTTGCGCGTGGCAAAGCTTTACCGTATACCAGCAATCAAGTTGAAAACAGGTCTGCCACTTAATTGGGGTATTTACACCGTTAAAGCATTTATTTGCCTTAATGCACAGGACAGTAATTTGGAACCCAATAGAACAACTCCGCCACCTGGTACTACCTGGTACTGTATATATCGCCCGATAGAATATCACTCCACTGATAAACCACATATCACAGAACTAACTACAAAATATCATGGTAAAAGACTCTCACAGCCAATGGCCCAAATTGGTGATAAACGCCGCATATTGTGCGGCGCCTGATACCGCGCGCACCACGAAAAAAAAATTAATCGACAGCGTGAAAAATCAAAAAATATCATAGCGACAACCGATAAGAACGCAACGGAGGCGGAAAAAAAGAGATAGAAATGGTGGATTCGTTTTTCACTAAGCCGTCGAAGAAAAGAAGAACCGGGGAACCTTCCCGAAGGTCTGGACCACCCAGACAGGGAAGGGATCAAAGTGAAAAGGCTGCTCCAAAGCCCCGACAGGACAGAGATGAAGAGATTACCAGCGATTCCGACCTCGAAGAAGACGAGCCAATGGACGTAGAAATGGAAGAGAGCTCAGAAGATGAGGATGAGACCGAGGCGGACCGACGACGGAGACTGGCGAAGCAGTACCTTAAGAACATCGAAGACGAGACCGGTGAAGTCGGCGACAGCTTTGACGCCGCTGATCTGGACCGAGAAAACATTGCCCGACGGCTGAGAGAAGACGTAGCAGAGAATCAGGGCAGGATATACCGTAACCTAGGCGATAAGCTGAATTTCGCGCGGGTTTCGAGGGATGATGGCACGGTCAAGCTGTGCAAACTGCAGGACTTTGGAGTGACTTCGATCGCGACCCACTACCCATATGCATACACGGCGTCCAAGTCGCTCCAAGTCACCAAGTGGGACATCTCCAAGCCTGGGAAGCCCAAGAGACTCAAGTACGTGCGGGGGGACCGAAAGGCCGTGGCTGTCCCCGAGGACGCTGAACACTACCAGCGACACTACGACGAGATTCTGTGCATTGCGGTCAGCCCTGACGGCAAATATGTAGTGTCTGGTGGCAGGGACCGTCGTATTATTGTGTGGAGCAGCGAGAACCTGGCGCCAGTGAAGGTGTTTGAGACGAAGGACAAGAAGGGCGTCGTGACGGGCCTGGCGTTCCGACGGGGAACGAACGAGCTGTTTGCGTCGTGTGCAGACTTGAAAATGAGGTCGTACAGCCTGGATCAAATGTCGCTTGTGCAGATATTCTTTGGCCACCAGGACCAGGTATTGGACATTGCGGCCCTGGGACAACCGCGATGCCTCACTGTGGGTTCGCGGGACCGGACTGCGACGATCTGGAAGGTTGAGGAGGAGAAGCGGCTGGCATTTTTGGGCGGAGATCAGAATCTGAAGCGAAAGAAGCGTAAATTCGACGAGGACGCCATTATGGAGGAGATCGACGCTAACACTGCCGAAGAGAAGCTAGTGGAGTACGATCCGGTTATGGAGGGGTCGATTGACTGCTGCAGCATGATAGAGGACCAGCTGTTTGTTACTGGCAGCGACAATGGCAACGTCGCGCTGTGGTCGCTGTCAAAGAAGAAGCCTTTGTACGTTGAGAGAGAGGCCCACGGCAGAGACGATGCGATGAAGCTTTCTCAGGTAACGGCATCTAAAGACGCCGACGGGGTCGAGATTCCTGTTCCACAGCCCCGCTACATTACAAGCATACACGCTATTCCATACTCGGACATATTCTTCACTGGGTCTTGGAGTGGCGATATTAAAGTATGGAAGCTTTCCGAGGACCATCGCAAGTTCTCGCAGATCGCATCCATTCCATGCGCCAAGGGCGTTATTAACCGAATCGCAGTCACGGAAACGGGGCCTAAGAACAAGGAAACGCACTGTGTCTTTGGCGCCATCTCCAAAGAGCATCGTATGGGCCGATGGCTCAACGTGCCCGGGGGAAAGAACGGTTTCGTCACTGCTGTCATTAACCCAAAATAATATATATAATGACCTACCAGCATGGTAACAAAAATCTATTTGATGCTCTTTCCACATGGTAACAAAAATCCATTTGATGCTCTTTCCACTCGAACTGCCTTCGAGCAGCAGCAAGTAGCAAGAAGCCGGTCTTTTTTTTATTCCCCCGGTACTAAGTAGATGTCTATTAGATACAGATGATAATAACGTTGAGATTTTGTAGATGTCTATTAGATACTGGAATAATAGACTACCAGTAATGAGCAGTGAACAAAATAATTCGTTAATCCAAATGGATGGTGAGCTTTCTGCCGCGATTAAAGTATCGCCTTACAGAGTAGAGCACCGTTTCGTAGATGGCCACGGCAATGAAGCAATAGCCAATAAAGTAGACCGCCCTAGATACATAGAAGTCAAACTGCCTGTTGTGACAGAATCCAGAAACAAAAGAGTACATTCCCTTGGATTCAAACCACAAGAAGGACATATCCAACGCTCGCAACGGCGCGTATTTGTGGTATGCTGGGTTGGGCCTCGAGTAGACCCGGGGCTTCGGCCCTACTGGGTCGTAGTAGAAACTTGTAAGCTTTCTATGCCGCGACATAAAAGCCCTTTTGATTGTCTCCTGCCTGGAAGTTCCAGCCTCTGAATTTATCACTGTCCATCCTGTAGGGGCCGTATCTGGTGTATGAATATCCGTGGCCGTGAATAATGGCAAGCCATGCGCCTCACTGTATCGGATCGTCGAGAGGTCTAGAATACCCTCTGAAACCGATTCGAACCCATCTACCCCCATTTTAAGCAATTCGTCTCGCGATGGATGATCCTGGAGTGTAGGAACCTGCCTGTAGTGCTCCGTTGACATCGACCACGGAAGATGGTTCACGAGAACAAACCCACCCAATTCATGGACACGGCTTACCACTTGGGCCAGCTCATCATTACTTGGCCACGACGAAGTGGGCTCGATTGTCTCGTTAATGCCTATAAGATTCATGTGAATCCGACAGCAGGTGTACTCTACCCCTGGGATGACCAGGAGTTCCTCCTCAGAGAACTGCTTTTCAGCATATTGCTGGGCCTCAAGCCCTCCCCGGATATCATTGTGATCTGTAACAAAAATAGCGTTAAAACCATATGCATACGCCCAGTCTACGAGCTGTTCTGGAGATAGGTCTCCATCCGATACCGTGGTATGTGAATGAGTCTCCAGGAGAATAGGGTCCCGGGAATTTATAAACCCTGGGTCCCAGAGCTCGGCAGCCCGTAAATCCTCCGGTACTTTAAGAACGAACTCATCGCTATACCAGACCTCTTTGCTGGTTTCTTTGCTTGGGTAGTTCGCGAACTGGCCCCAAATGGAGAAAGTAATGAGAGCGGTGAGTATGCAAGCAGTCTTGATGCAAGAGTTGACATATCCCGAAGCCCAGCTTCGAGTGACGGGCGCTCCTGTGGGCGTATTCGCCCTAGTAGACGACCGACTGCTCATATTCCTTGGTCGGAGTAAAGGTTATCCGATCCAGGGAGGTCAGGTACAATTGTTTTTCACTGATCTGCACGGCTGATCGAGATTAAGATCTCAATACGTCACTCCCTTGACAAGAATCGCCATATGCTTTCATACAAGATACAACGGAAAGAGGATAGCAATATGATAATAAAATCATTAAAATAAATTAGTAGGCAGATTAGAAATTAAAAGGAGCTATTTGCGAGGCTTCATTCTTGAGAAAACATTTGAGCGTGATGATGTGTTGTCGAGGCTGTAGGTACTGGCATCCGACGAAAGATGCGACATTAGTGATCGTTTAGTGTTTAGAGTTTTCTGGTTGAGGAACTGTTCAATATCTTCCTCGTACTGGTTCGAGGGACGCTTGGGCTTACGGCCAAATGTCCGCTTCAATTTCGTAGTGAACTTCTCTTTTGGAGCAGTGGCGATGTTTGGAGCAATCGAGTTGAAAGCTACTCCCTCATCGAACTGCCTCTGGCGCTCGGAATTCACACTATAAAAAGATGATGCATGGCTTTCAACGCTTGTTCGAACCATATCGGGCAATGGAGGTGGAACACACAGTGGTGCAGGTGGAGGAGGCGGTGGAGCAGTGCTGGGAATCTCGCTGATCTCGACTTCTCCAATTGAATCTGCGGACATTACAGAGAACCGCGGGTCATCAAGAGTAGTTTTGCGAGACACTGTTGATAGCTGGGAAATCGGCACAGCCATGCTGTGGACCTGTGTAATTGGCACAACAGGATTGTGTTCCACAGAAAAATTGATTATTGGGTCCTCAGGACCGTTGTACTGAACTCCATTCTTCTTCACCAAAGTGGGGCCAGAAATCTGCGGGGCTCTGTAATTGGAGGCAGACGCGGACTTGGAGAAAAGGCCTTTTTTCGAAGTAGCAGGCTGCTCTTCTGGCGATGGAGGTTCTGGAATCGTCTTGAGTACAGGAGTCTTAAGCTCTACAGTAAAACAATCGTCCATTTTGAGCTTTTCATCGAGTTTCTGGCTCCAGTCGTCAATGCTGAGGATGTTCTTTTGACTAGGGCTGTCACTTCCGACCGGAGAGCCATTCTTATCACTTTCAGCAGTACGCTTGTCTTTAGAGAGGAATGAGAGCATTGTCGTAGAGACCGAGGTCGAGCCAGTAGGCTGATGGCTGGGTCTACGTCTCGGCTCACTTGAGAGGCTCAGCGGGGAGACCTCCTGCACGTCTTGCGTCTTGGATGGCTGTTGGAAAGATTCCAGTGCTGACTCGGACGGCGGTGTCAGAGGGATGCTATAATCCATTGGAGCCTCGTCCTCCGGCGCAATATCAGGTGTCCTGGGCGTCTCAGACAGAACCGAGTCGTCGCCGCTCGAGTAGTTAAAATTGAAGGCGCCCATCTTTTCGTGCCCATCAGAAGACGCCAAAGGTCTCAGATCATCAGAGGACCTCAATTTAGTTTCATCGAAAGCGGATTTGAGTTCGCAATGTGTACTCAGCTGGGGTTCGCTGATAGTTTGTGTCATTGAGCCCTTCGGCTGTGGCCGAATCTTGGCAGAACTGGTTTCTCGGAGTGTCGCTAGGTGGTTAGAAGAGTATTTGTGGAGATTGGTGTGGCTAGCACTGAAGGCAATTGGCCTCATCTCAGGAGATTCACCAAAGGACCTGAATGGGCTGTCCGACTCAGTTGTGGAGGTGAACGGGGATAGCACCGACAGCGGAGAAGAGGAGCTGTCTTGTTCGGGGGATTGAAGACCCAGAAAGCTAAAGTCAAGGCTTTGCGGTTTCAGGTAGGTCTGAGGGACGATATAGGCGTGGTCAGATCTCCTGTGCGGGACCTCGAGAATTGATACCTCGCTCTCTTCGCGGTTGCGGAAGTGTATGCTCTCGTAAACAGGCTTTGGCGGGTGGATTTCGGGCATGGGTTGTGGAGGGTGTTGAATGTCCAAACCTCTCTCTCCACGGGGTCTAGAGTTATTTAAAAGATGGTGATTGCCTGGAGGCTGGGCGGTGAAATGAAGAGCGTTTCCCGACCCCGATCGACAAGGGCTTGTTACCCCTGATATTGGCGATGCATGGTGACCCGCAGCACACCCTTGCGTCGATTTGACACT
This sequence comes from Blastobotrys illinoisensis, assembly GCA_030558835.1. Lineage (NCBI taxonomy): Eukaryota > Fungi > Ascomycota > Dipodascomycetes > Dipodascales > Trichomonascaceae > Blastobotrys > Blastobotrys illinoisensis. The sequence continues at coordinate 43,203 of JAKTQJ010000074.1, read as the reverse complement.
TAATCTGCCTCCGTGACTTGTGTCAGTTTCGTCAGTTGCTGTTCCAGAGCTGCTGCTTAGCCCAGATTCTGACGGGGTCTCTCCATTACCGGTGCCTTCCCCGGCTGAGCTACTGGGCCACCCCCTGGATTCCGTAGCAGCATTCTCATCTAAAACACCCACAGGCCCTGGTTAGTACTACCACTGCACACAGATTAACGCTTCGTATTCACGAAAGGACTCCACTTGCCAGAAACAAGTGACACGGTAGGGCTGGAGAGTGCCATCTCCCGGAGCTGCATTTGAGCAGATTCCCTTCTCGATCTCCTGCACTGTTTAATCGTTCTCCGTTTCTCATCTTTTCTAGCCCTGTCCCCCTACAGTCAGTTTCCACTCTTTTGCCGGTATTATTCCCCCATGACCCCCTTGCTTACATGATTATTTTTCGATGCATTGAATCTGAGTAGCTAGATCGGCCGTCGCATGAATGTTTGTAGCGAGTTCAGATTTTGGACGCGACTTTTGTTTACTAACTCCAGCTAGCAGCAAAAAAAAGCGTGTATTTGAACGTAGTTTGCGAGAGCTCTTGAGTTAAGGTTTAATAAGCCGCATGCGCCGCATATTAGTTTCAGGCGACGACGGCTCGGAATCGCGACAATTGAGGCCAATTCTCCTGGAGGACTGCAATTATTATTAATTATTTATTATTCGAGTATTTAAAAAGAAGAATTCAAAAAGAAAGGAAAAAGGAACGCCAAAAACCATCAAACCAAAATCTCATAACTGCGTCAGGATTTTTAAAGATAAAACAGAAGTGTAATACGCTTTCTGAATTTACATCAAGTTAATGGCGAGGAGAGCAGCACCAAGGAGAGCGCCTGGAACAGCAACGTTCATAGCACCACCCTCGGAGGCGGTAGTCTGAACCTCAGAGGAGGCAGCGGCAGCCGAAGAGACGCCGGCGGAAGAAGAGGCCGTCTCAGAGCAGACAGGGCACTCAGTGACAATGGAGGTGGAGTTAGCAACGAACGAGGTAGCGGTCGCGTTCTGGTAGAAGGTGGAGGAGGAGTTGTAGCTTGGGGCGGAGGTGGTGGTCACTGGAGCGGTGGTGTTGGTGATGACGGCAACGGAGGTGGTGGATGGAGCCTCAGAGGAGGTGGTGTTGTCGACGGCCATCAGGAGGAGGTTGGCGTCGGAGCTGGAGCTCGATGGAGCTGGGGTCTCGGAGGTGATGGTAGAGGAGCTTCGGAGGGTCACGTAGTCGTATACGGTCTCGAAGACGGTGGTGGTTGGCTCCTGGGCCGCAGCGAGGGCGGAGAGGGCCGCAAGTGGAAGGATAGTGGAGAACTTCATTTCGATAATGGGGTTAAAAGAATGACTTGGGTTGGAGAGAGAATAACGCTTCTTAGGTCAACTAAAAGAACGAATGTAGCTAGTGAAGAGAGAAGGAAAGGAGGGAGAAAACGAGAAATTAAGCGAGAAAATGAATTGTTTAAAACATATTTCACCCCCTAACCAATCATACGAACCGTGCTAAGGGGGCGACGCTTGGTGCCTCAGAAAATGCATACAAACAGTGTCCCAATGCAGCATGCTTGGGCCACCACTCCCCGATTCCGTAATCCGCCTGCCTATTTGGGAACTTAATATCCTCAATTTGCTGCATCGTCCGCTCGCGGCACGACATCAGCGTACATGGTTTTTTATCGGTCACGCAGGCATAAAACCCCACTATACATCCCCTACTTTACCATGGCGGCACAATTGCACCAGTGGCCCTTTTCTTGTCGTGCTGTGTGGGCAGCGAGCGTGGAGTGCTAAGCCAGGGGGTGGAAAAAGCTCGTACCCAGCGAAGGTCTCACCGCTCTTCCCAAACGGGTCTCGCCAGGGGGAAATAAATTATTCACCTGCCTGAGGTGGACGGGGGTAGTGTACCGGCGCACGCTTTTTTTTTTTAACTGCTCCGGAGTTACCACCACCATATATACGTACGTATGATACCGTAAAGCAGTGGCAATCTTGTAAATCGCCGTACACGTGCATACGTATATTGTAACCGGGCCGGTCAGGCCAAGAATGCCCCACCCACCCGATATGCGCACGCATGCGTACCTGCCGTACTGGGGTCTGCTGCAAGGGCGTAAACATGGTCATGCAGCACCGTATTACGACATATAATGCGGCTTATTACATAACCAAATTGCAAGCCACATTTTGTGCGGCTGACATGGTCGTGCGGCTGATCACGTGGCTGGCAACCTTTGCGCGGTGCGCCACACCGGCGGCGGGTAAGACAGGCAGCCGGAGGTGTACCGCTGCACCACAAAGTACTCCACTGCTGTCGCACACTAAAACGTACACCTACCCAGCATGCTACAGCGCAAGTACGGCGAATGGGCGACGATCGCCGAGTGCTTAAAATGCGATATGTAATCGTACCGGCCGCAGAGAAATTAAGCAATTGACCGTTCCCTGATCGGATACCATCCGGAGCTGAGACTCCCGATCAAGTAAGGAGGTACCGGGTGTGTGTACATTGTAACGCCTTTGTCTATGCGGGTACAGAGTGATGTGTCCCAAACACAAACCCCGGCGTTTAATCACTCCATATCTATAAAAAGCCGGGTTCTCCCATGCTACCAGCGATCCAGCTTTTCTGCCAATTGAAAAAGCTCACCCTCTTTCAAGAACCGTAAAAAAAAGCTAGATAACAACGCCATGGTGTACTTCAATGGCTCGGAGTACCCGACAGTAGAGGAAAAGCGGCTCCAGGACGACTTAGAGCGCAAAAAGTACTGGCGCCGATGGGGCCCTTATCTCAGTGAGCGCCAATGGGCCACTGTGCGAGAAGACTACTCGGCCAATGGCGATGCCTGGTCCAACTTTCCCTTTGAACATTCGCGATCCCGTACTTACCGATGGGGCGAGGACGGTATCTTTGGCGTTAGCGATAACCACCAGTTTATGTGCTTCTCGCTGGCGTTTTGGAATGAAAAGGACGACATTCTCAAGGAGCGCATGTACGGCCTCACTGGCCACCAGGGGAACCACGGAGAGGACGTGAAGGAGGTCTATTACTACCTCGACAACACGCCATCCCATTCGTACATGAAAATGCTCTACAAGTACCCGCAGAAGAAGTTCCCATACGAGGAGCTTGTCGCGGAGAACGCAAAGCGAAGCCGTGAGGAGCTCGAGTTTGAGATCAGCGACACGGACGCGTTTGATGAGAACCGCTACTTTGACATTTTTATGGAAATGGCCAAGGATAAGGACAATGAGGAGGAGCTCGAGTTTCGAATCACCGCCTACAACCGCGGCCCAGAGCCCGCTCCGCTCCACATCATCCCCCAGGTGTGGTTTAGGGACACCTGGAGCTGGGGCTGGGAGAACAATGGCGTGCCTGAAGTCCGTTTGGCGTCTTCGGGCGATGGCGACGAAGACATGGTTTATGAGACGGAGCATTATAAGCTAGGAAAGCGCTACGTCCAGTTTGCCACCTCCCCTGGTATTGGCGATAGCGATGTCGCACCAAAGCCCATGTTCACCAACAATGAGACCAACGAGCCGCGGCTGTACAATGTCAAGAGTGACAAAAAGTACTTTAAGGACGCTTTCCACGACTATGTCATTGAAGACAGGGAGGATGCCGTCAACCCTTCCCAGACCGGGACCAAGGCCGGCGCATGGTACGCATTTGACGCTGGGGACGGCATTCCTCCGGGCGATTTTGTGACGGTGCGGTTCCGCTTCACGAATCGGCGCGTGAGCGAGCATGCGGTGCTCGACGAGCGGCGGTTTGACGCCATTATTGATCGGCGCCAGGACGAGGCGGATGATTTTTACTACAAGTTGTCGCCTCTGCCAATGTCGGAGGAGCTCCGCAATGTCCAGCGCCAAGCGCTAAGCGGCATGCTGTGGACGAAGCAATTTTACCAGTTTATCCACTACCAATGGAGCCGCGGCGATCCAGGCTCGAAACTGCCGCCCCCGGAGGAGCGCAAGTACGTGCGTAACACGGAGTGGAAGCACTTGCATATTGACGACGTTTTATCCATGCCCGACAAGTGGGAGTACCCGTTTTTCGCGGCATGGGATACTGCGTTCCACTGTGTGCCGCTAGCGATGATTGACCCCGAGTTTGCGAAGAAACAACTCGATTTGTTAACCCGAGAGTGGTATATGCATCCCAATGGGCAGATCCCGGCATACGAGTGGAACTTTAGTGATGTGAACCCCCCCGTGCATGCATGGGCAACGTTTAGGGTGTACAAGCTCGAGCGCAAGCTGTACGGGCGCGAGGATGTGAATTTCCTCGAGCGGGTGTTCCAAAAGCTGCTGCTCAATTTCACGTGGTGGGTCAACCGAAAGGACGTCAACGGCAAGAATGTGTTTGAGGGCGGTTTCCTTGGTCTCGACAACATTGGCCTGTTTAACCGGTCGGAGCCCCTCCCCACGGGCGGCGTACTCGAGCAGGCAGACAGTACGGGGTGGATGGGGTTCTTTTGTCTGCAGATGATGAACATTGCACTCGAGCTCGCTAAGAACCGCCCTGCGTACGAGGACATTGCGTCCAAGTTCTTTGAGCATTTCCTGTTCATTGCGGACGCCATGACGTTCCGAAGCGGCAACAATGCCGATGAGCCGCTGTGGAACGAACAGGACGGGTTTTATTACGATGCCATTTCGTACGGCGGTCCGTACATTCAGCAACTCCCAGTCCGGTCGCTCGTAGGACTCATCCCGCTCTATGCCACGATTACGCTTGAACCGCAGATCCTCAACAAGTTTAAGGGATTTTCCAAACGGCTGCGATGGTTTGTGGAAAATCGCCCAGAGATTATTGAGCGAAACACTGCATCCATGACGCAGCGGGGCTCGGGGGAGCGAATCTTGCTCTCAATGGTCTCAAAGGAGCGTCTGGTTAAGATTCTCGACCGCATGCTCGACGAGGACGAGTTTTTGAGCGACTATGGGTTCCGGTCCCTGAGCAAGTTCCACAAGGACCACCCGTATTCAATGGATGTGAATGGGCAGCGGTTTGTTGTGGACTACTTGCCCGGTGAGTCGAATTCGGGGCTCTTTGGTGGCAACTCTAACTGGCGTGGTCCAATTTGGTTCCCCACCAATTTTTTGCTTATCGAGTCCCTGCAGCGGTTCTACATGTTTTACGGCGACGAGCTTAAGGTTGAGTGCCCGAAAGGGTCTGGGGTGATGATGAATTTGTCTGAGGTGGCCGAGAACATTCAGCACCGGCTCATCCGATTGTTTACGCCGGATAGTGACGGACGGCGCCCGTACAATGGTGACAAAGAGTTGTTTGATGGGGAGCACTTTGCAGAATATCTCCACTTTAATGAGTACTTCCACGCAGATACGGGGCGGGGGCTCGGATCGGAGCACCAGTGCGGTTGGACTGGTCTCGTTGCCAAGCTTATTCACGACACTGGAGTGCGATGCATGCTTCCGAGAACGCCGAAAACGCCTATTGGGGCTGCAGACTATTACTTTGACGACGAATTAGGCACGCCGAAGCGCAGGCGGTCGCGGTCACGGCTGCAGCGCCGGTACAGCATTCGCAGCGGATACACTACCAATGATGAGGCGGAGGAGGACGATGAAGATAAGGAAGCTGCCGGCGATAACGCCGACGAGGCGGAGTATTATGAATTGAGTGAGCATGTGCGCCAGTCTTTGGAAAAGAGGCTCAATTTTGATGGGTCGGGCGGGCACGAACAAGAGCTTGAGACTCGAGTCGAGGGCAGTGGAGTTTAAGGGGATTACATATAGTCAATGAAAACGGTTTGATGTCAGTAGGCATATAAATACACAAAGCAGGAATAAATTGCGAGTAAGCACCACACCCTCACTATAGATTGTATATTATACGGGTGTATTGTCCTATGAGCTATTGCATAGTAAATGGGGCATTTCGGTTATGTATGCGGGAGAAGTTTGAAAAAAGGGGCAAAGCTGCACGACGACTGGAGATTTGAATAAAACTCTAAAAAAAAACGGGCAAGCATTTTTCTAGATGTGCCCTCTTTACGGCCCCGCGCCAATGAGGTAAGCAAGATATTACGCTGGTCAAACCATCCCAAGACAGGGCCGAAACCCAGGGGAACACGACGGAAGGGACTTTAATGTTTTGATATAAGTCGGTCTTATTATTTTCAAGTCTAAGACTAGTTGTGTGAGATTAGCTTTGAGCAAAGCCCGTGTTTATCGTTTTATTTTTTCTTCCTAGGGCTCATATCAATCAAGAATGATTCAGACAGCCGTCAGCCCTCTGTTAAAACTCTAAAATGAAAAAAAGGGTCTGTATAGGTAGTAAAATCCCAAAAGCAAAGCCTCCCCAGGAAGAAGAAATCAAATGGCAATGAGCAATGCCATGCCTTACGTACATGTACGTTGGCTCCCGCGCGAAAAAATTGGACGATCTCCGCATGTATCGAGCAGAAAGGCGTTGGGCTCAATGGCTCTTATCCGGATTCTTGGCTGGAATCCCATGGATAAAGTGGTGTGAAAAATGAAAGGCATGCCTATCACGCATGCATGACCCGCTCTAGATCTGGAAAATCCGAAAAGTAGCGTACCGACAAAGAGAGAACGAAGCAATTGGGCACAAAAGAGGGGGGACGGTCAGCAAAAAAAGGGGTGAAGGTGAGCCGAGGGGAGGGCTGTTCTTCGGGCAATAGCCGAACCAAAGGCCGGCGAGTGAGTCCGGGTCATGGAAGGCGACTCCTTTTGAGAAGAAAGTTTTGTTTTAAATACGGAGGAAAAAAGGTCCACTGCAGAAGTAGTGCCTAGGGTGTTTCTCATTATGACGCGTAGCTGAAGGGAGGGAAGGGTCTTACTCCCCCCCAATAGGAGGAGCAGGGACTGTGGATGGGAAGGAGAGACACGCGTTGAAGAATTTATAAAATGCATGCAGCCAAAGGAGATACCAGCCTACAGATGATGCGAGGCAATAGTAATAAAATAGCGCGACAGCACTATGCGTGATTGATGCCACTGTCGTCAAATTTCAGGAGTCTGAAATGAAAATATGCAAGAATGCAAACGGTTTAGCAAAATGAACCATATACGACGATTTAATTATTGTATTATTCCTGTACATAATAAATGGGATAGTCCAGCGCACAAAACAGGGGCTAAATGGTTGGCGCCCTGGCACGACAATAAAGGTGCCGAGTCACCTCTTTATATTGACGTGGTTAATCGCCGGGGGGTGCTATATATGGAGAGTCAAAAAAGGGTGCAAGAAGTAGCAGTGCGCATCACGGTCGGACACACACGAGCAGGTTTTCCCACGAGTCCGAAGAATTCAGTGCATGCTTATCTGGGTCAAGTGCGTCTCCGCGTCGATTTCTTTTTCGCTCAGGCAGGTGCTCAAGCACGAAAGATGAAATTTCGGAATGCACTCCGCTGTACCAGGTAGGGCACTACATGCCCAGTATATCGCTCTGCTCGATGCTTGGGGCGCCCATTGCTTCGTCGACACCCTAGACCGCTATCGAGCAAGTGCCCGATATAAAGCATTTTAAGTGTCTGACCATTAAGCATGGCAGCCTCACGACCTCCCCACTGAGGGGGGGGAGAAGAAAGCCGCGCGGGATATATACTGTGCGCTACGCTACTAGTACTGTAGCAGTCTATTGTTTACATACAAACATACAGCACATTGCACGACGAGAGAACTGTGAGTTGGACACGCTAGTCGACATTAAAGAGATCAGAATAGAGCATCAATTGGTCCCTGTGCATTTTTATTTTATTTTTCTCATTGGGAGGAGGGGTGAATGAGGAGAATCTTTTTTGACGGGAGTTTGGAGTAAGTGTCTCGAAAGTCTAAAACATAATTTCTATTCTTTTATTTTTATCTGTATTTCACCTATTTATTTTTTTTCTTTTCGCAAACAATTGACATAATAGCTTCGAGATCTGAAAACGTACTCTTGAGATAGAAAAAACAGGCAGATAAAAAGTAAACGGGAAGGGAAAAAACAAAAAAAAAAAACCAGGAGAGTAGCGAAAAAGAAGATTGCAAAAAGAGCCTGAAGGTATATATCTACCACCTGGAGAGACTCACTCCCTTTTTTTAGCCTTCTTCTCTTCTTTCGTCGCGCTTGAGAATAGTATCGTTGGATAGAAGCTGGGTTCGGTACCTTTAAGAAAGAACTTCGTTTGATGACTGTTTGGGGACGTCTTTCTTAAAATTTGTATTGGAATCCTATATCCTTAGAAACGATAAACGATAATCGCAACGTATAAACCGTGGACTGTTGTATTTGAAAACGCCGTGGGCTATTGTTTAACACCGTGGGCTATTGCGTTCGAAGTGTAGAGAGTGCTAACAAGCGAGTTTTTGGTAACCGTTGCGGAGCACCTTGTTAGTGTACTAGCCAGCCAGCCAGCCTAGAAGAGAGTTCTATCAAGGTACAAACGACATTTCGTCCGAAACGAGCAACCTATCTACTTTTCTGTTTTGTGGTGGGTCCCCGGATAGTGGTGAACAGTTCTCGGGAAGCCCTATAGCAAGATCGGCATTATAGGGGCTTTTGAACTCGAGCTTTTTGAACCATATATATCTTGGCGGGTCGTATTTCACGAAGAAAAGGTTCTTTTTATCGGTTTTCGGCTTTTGCGACCAGTGCTATTGACCAGGAGTCAACTTTATGATCTAACGACGACACGAGACGAAAACCATTTGAAATTCGCGTTCTCATGACTTTAACGACATTTGAAACACCTAATACTTATTTATTCGAGCCGAAGAAGAAGAAGGAGTCGCCAAAAAGAGCCATCTGCTAGTATTTATCATTCATGTCCGACAAATCGCACAATCAATACCATCATCAACACCCCCAGCAGCCAACGCCGCAACAACAACAACAACAACAGCAGCAGCAGCAGCAGCAACAGCAACACCCGGCGGTAGTATCTTCATACCACCAGCATTCAGCACATGGCACGGCCGCGCTGCCGCCGATTCCATACCACCAGAACCCACCGCCCCCACCGCCGCCGCCGCCTCCACCTCCACCGATCCATTCACAGACACCGCATAGCCAACCGCTTCAGCATCATATCGGTCAACAGCATCCGCCTCCGTCTCTGTTGACCGGAGGAAGTACCTCGCAGCCTACCCATGTTTGCATTTGCTCGCATCATACATCGCGGGTCCCACGACCGCGGAATGCCTTCATTCTTTACCGTCAGCATCATCATTCGCTCGTGCTAGCTGAGAACCCAGGAAAGTCGAATCCCGAGATCTCAAAGATCATTGGCGAGCGATGGAGATCCCTGCCCCAGCGAGAAAAAGATTTTTGGATCCATCTCGGAGACGAAGAGAAACGGTCACATTTGGAACGATTCCCTGACTACCGGTACCAGCCTCGGAGGAGTGGTAAGAAGGGATCTAATAGCTCTGAGCCGGGTATCTGTCCAGTTTGCAAGGGCATCACCCCCGGCGGGTCTGCCAAGGCAATTGCATCCAACGCCAGCATCAAGCGCTCAAAATCGGCGTCCGCATCGGTGTCAAACTCGCCCTACAATGAGCCGGTGACTGGATACTACCCTACGTCTGCCCAGCCGTCCCCTTTGCCGCCCCCACCACCTCCACAGCAGGGCTATTCTCAATTGCATCAGTACATGGGTCACCCGCAACAAGTCCAGTATTCTCATGTGCAGCCCCCTGCTGGGGCCCAGCATCAGGTGCCCCCGCCGCCTCCACCCCCTCCGGGACCGCCTCACCAGGCAAGTGGGACCGTTACTGCTGCTTCAGCAGCGATATATGGCCGCGGAGGGTCGGCGGGGTCGTATCCGTACCGGCTCCAGTCAACGTCGAGTTCAATTTCATCTGCTTCGTCGTCGCGGTCTGGGTCCTCGATATTTTCTTCTCGAGGGTCCAGTTTGGTGTCCGAGCAGTCTGGATCGATCGTATCGTTGCCAAGACTCAAGCATGGCTCTACAGAGTCGGAGATGCCCAGCTCCCCGGCCTCTACACCGCCGATGAGCGAAATTCTCTACTCCAAGAGTACCAAGAACTCGCCATCGTTGTCGCCGTGGCCGTTCAACCAGCCCCCGCCGCCTATTCAGCAACCGCCACAGCAGCAGCAACCGCCAGGAGTGCATTCTTCGAACCCGAACAGCCCGCAGTCGCCCTCTTCCCCGGCAGCAAATCAGATTTCAAACCCACAGCCGCACTTCCAAGCCCCTTATTACCAGCATCAGCAGTTGAATACGGTGTTTGAAGATGAGGCTCGCAACAAGAAGCGGCGCACTAGCTCGTACTATGACCCGCTGGCCAATGTGTCGGTTCGCGGCGAACGGTATCAGTCTGCAGTAGCGCTTGTGCATTCGGGCCCGCAGAGTGGTGAGCTGACAATTCGGGAAAAGGCCGACATCTTGTCCATGATTTGCGAACCGAGCGGCGCGTCTGAGCCGCGGGCGATTGCGATTGAAGGGCGCGACAAGACGCTCATCAAGACGGTTGCAGAGGCGCTTCAGGAGAAGCTGACCGCGTCGAGCTCTACTCTGTCTGGGATTTACTGTTCGCCGCTTATAGGTCTCAAACCAGAACAACTTTCAAACGAGGTTGCCACGAAAGTGTGGAAACTCGCCTGCATGCATCAAATGGTGGACAACCACAGCCGTGACACGGATCACCAGTACAATGTGTTTGGAGGCTACCTGCTGGACATGGCCGACGAACTTGCGTCGGGCAACTGTATCGCAAAGAACGACTCAGCCGAAAGCTACCGCCAGAGCTGGATGTCCACGGTCACCGCGCTCCGGGGGCTCAAAGGGCCCAACTATTTTGTATATTTATTGCCCGAAGGGGGATTATCTACGCAAGGCGAGATGACTGTTGCCGAGCTCAAGGGAGGAGTCAAGATGCTTCTCATTGTTGGTGAGGAGGTGTCAAAAGTGGTTGATAAGATATACGAGACAGTTAAAATTTGAATTTATTGTATTGCTCACAAACCTTAAAATACGCCCCGCAAAATAAGGGAATCGGTTCGTATAAGAATACGACCGGATTTTGAAACTGTATGGAACAAGCAGTAAAACTACCGTTAGACCTCGCTGCACGGAGGTACTTTATCAGATTGCAGCCCAAACACTTTTTGCAGCGCATGGCATGACCATTCTGTCTGCCGGCGGCGCATATACCATTGCGTGGTACAAGACAATACGGTAGTTACGCAATTCGAACGCATTATTGGTAGCAGTGTATTACCGTGTGTATATCCTGTCTGGGCCCAAGCCGGTGTTGTTGCTTTGTTACAGCGTAACAAGCTCCCAACCGGACTATATACCAGCTGTTACAACGCCCGACCACCAGAAATAGGAGTGCCATGGTGTTTGCATTTTATATCTCCACAGCACTTGTCATATAATCTTATACGAGATAAGACCGCTACCAATTGGTAATCGTTACCGGTAGAAAACACATACACTGTGCTATCCCGGCAAGATGGTATATATCAAGGGTCAATTCAATAGCATTGTATCAAGTACATTCATTACCAAAACTTGCTTGCAATTACAAGCAGAATGAGAGCAATTAAAATGGTGATAATCGCAACGGTGATAATTCGGTTAGTGGTCATTCGTCGGGTCATGGTCCTAATGGTTCGCATGGATTTATCCACAAACCCATCCGCCTCCATGAGCACATCTCTACTGTTTACAATCTGCTCCCTCTGGCCCCTCAGATCGCTCAGAATTGTCGCGCCAACCTGCTCCGTATCGTGCGCGACCCGCTGCGAATCTCTCAGCCGCTGGCTCGACCGCTCCAAACTGGCCTGGCCTCCAAGCAGCTGCGACCGCTGGTCGGATGCGTCGTCAGCCACATTGCCCCCCTGCGGCGTACCGGGGCGGTCGCCAAAGAGCGCTTTGCGGTCCGCCTCGGCCTCGGCGTCCTTCAGCTGGCGCTTCGCACCTGCCAGCTGCGCGCGGTACTCCCGCAGCCTGCTGTTGTACTTGCCTCTAGACGCCGACGCAATGTTCTGCACTTCAATGGAGAGCTGGTCGAGGATTTCGTATCCTTCGTCGACGGCCCGTTCGACGGCTTGGACGGCGCCCGCGCGCTGTTGTTTGGACCCGAGGTCCGGGATCTCCTCGAGCTTCTGCTGGATTTCTGTCCAGGTCAGCTGGAAGTCCCCTTCGTACTGCGTGAACAACTCTGTGCTATCCGACATTGTGTAGGGAGGTTGGTTGCCACTTGTCTTGTGACGGCACGGCTCTTGGTTTTGGGAGGTTTACCATACGACGTTGAAATTGCAGTGGTGCACGTTCAGTAGTAGTTATTACTGAGGTATATTTGAGGACAGTACATGTACTATAGAAGCCTGAAGCAATTAGCGAATTGATTCGCTTGCCAATTGCTGAATCAACGGTTTCGATACGCCCCGGAAGTCGAATGAGAGGGTCTTCCAAGGGTGTCGCACGGCTGGCGTTGGGAGGCGAGATTGCGTTTGAGATTGCCGCTTATCACCTTATCATTTGATAATAAGCAGTTTTCTTATGGATTCTGACTCCAATGTTGGCCTTTAGTCTATAATAGCGTACGTTTGACTGATGACAATGTAATACTTCATTGGGTTTGTGATGTGATTTTGACATGGCAGCGGATTTGTAGCGTGACCACAATGCTGTGATACTACAGTTGTACTGCAATAATGCAGTGATTGTGTGGTATTAGTGACTATGTGGTATGACGATGATTATGTGGTATTACAATGATTGTGTGGTGTTACAATGATTGTGTGGTATTACAGTGATTGTGTTATATGACAGCAATTGTGTGGTATGAAAGTGATTGTGTTGTATGACAGCGACTATGTGGCATTACAATGGCCATGTGCATTACGGTGCTATGATATGGGTGTATAACAGCAATACAGTATCGCTGTGCTAAAATAGCTGTGGTGTTTATGTGCTTATATATCAATACTACAGATGATAACCGGGAATTGTGTGGGTCGCACTAAACCGATATCGTGGGGTACGGACCCGGGTCACGCCCGCCAAAGTGGAGGGCGCGGCTGAAAAGGTAAGTCGGAGATCCGGTCGGGGAGCCGGAGGGGGATGGTTTTCAAGGCATAATTGCAAATGCGTTCGATGCGACTTGACAGTGCGGTTAGAGCGCAGACACACACAAAATAAACCATGTTGAGACGGGCAATACTGAGCAGCTGTTCTCTGGGCAGAGTTGCGGCCCGCCGAGCTGTTACGCAGCCTGTGATGCGGTCTTTCTCGACCTCGTTCGTCGCTAGGCACGGCCATGTTCACAAGCCCAAGCCGGGAGAGGAGCTCCATGTGACATTCATCACCAAGGAGGGCGAGCAGATCAAGCTCGAGGTTGCCGAGGGCGACAACTTGTTAGATATTGCCCAGGCGAACAACCTGGACATGGAGGGCGCTTGCGGCGGATCTTGTGCCTGCTCGACCTGCCATGTTATTGTTGATCCAGAGTACTACGACGCGATGGAGGAGCCTGATGACGATGAGAACGACATGCTGGATCTGGCGTTTGGCCTTACCGAGACCTCACGACTGGGGTGCCAGATCCCAATGACCAAGGAGCTGGATGGCCTGAGGGTCGCCCTGCCGGCAATGACGAGAAACTTGCAGGCCAGGGACTTTGAGAAGAAATAGATAAAAGTCTTGCATCATTTGCTTTGTACATAGTATTAATCGCCCGACCATACACCTGAACTACGATATATCTGCTGATCGATTATATCTGGCATATTTACAGAGGGATAATGACGATATAAAATGATTACTGTGCGATATTTTGAGAGTCTTATGATCCGCGAATCATATATACAGATGGTAATGACATGATAATATTTACGTTAGTAGGGCATTATTTGGATCGAATCAGATCAAGGAACTTCTCCTTGGACATTTCGTTGACCTTCTCCTCCTTCTTCACGAGACCCACGGTCTTGCCCACGTCTTTGGCACCACCGGCCTGGGTCGCAGTGACAGCGTTGAAAAGCTTGACCACACCCTTCTTGGCAATCTGCTTGAGCATTCGCTCGTGCTCCTGGTTCCCCGCGAGGTCAGTGACCCGGTCTTTATTTTCCAGCTGCTTCTTCTCGGCGTTGATGGCCTTGCGCGCCTTCGCCTCGAGCTTGGCGTCCTCGAGGTCCTTGAGCTTCTTTTTGGAACGCACGAGAATTGGGTCGTCTCGGTCGTGTGCTTTGATTTTAGATGCAAGAATTTTCGAAATGGCAGTGCTGAACTTGCCCTCCTCTACCTTTCTCTTCTTTGTCGATGGCCTTTCGTATTCCGCCTCTTCATCGTCCTCGTCTTCATCTTCGTCCTCTTCGTCGTCGCTGTCTAAGAATTCATCGTCCTCAATCTCGTCACCGCTGACATCTCCCTCTATTGATTCGTCGGCTGATTCGTCGCTTGATTCGCCCGATTCCACGGACTCTTCTTCTTCGCTCTCACTCTCAACGGGCTTCTCCTCCTTCTCCTCCTTGTCAAACTTGGCCTTCTTGGGCTCCTCTTCTCTTCGCCGCTTGACAGCGACACTGTATTTCTTGCCCATCTTTAGCTGCCACTGATCTCTGATAAATCAAAAAGATCTTTGCGATAGTAATAATTTTTCATTCTCAGATATGCACCGCAACGAGTATTATTCAGCCCGCCAACCCGACATTTGCTATCGCGACCCCGACATTTTGTCGTTGCTATGGCAACGTCAGGGGGCATGAAAACAAACATCCGCAAAACCACCCGTGAATCTTCATGCTAACCGACATTGCCAGTAGACCCGCGCCAAACGACGACTAGTAGAATGTCGGATGACGAGAACGTGGACCCCAACGGAGCGACCGGGGCAAATGGCGGTCTCAAGCCGAAACCCCTTAATAGTCGCCTCCCGGAGCCCACCAAAGTGACAATAGGGCGTCCCCTGGATTCAATGAAGATGCCTCCGCCAGACCTGCGCGGGAGAAGCAAATCGCGCACTAGCGCCACCGTAGCAGCCGCAGGCGGCATGCTCAGCAAACGGAGCCATATTCCGCAGCGGTCGCAGAGCCGCAGTACAAGCCGCACGCGGCCCCATACCTCCATTGGCAGCTATAACAAACCCGCCAGCGGCATTACCGCTTTCCAGATACCCCCAGAGAAGCTGTACAACCAGCGCACCCGAGGGATGAGCATAAACGGGGTCCAGACCGCCGAGGAGAGAGAAAAGTCTGCGGCGCACATCCTCAGCAAGACGACTGACGAGCAAATCGTCGCCGTCATGGGCCAATTGCGCGAATCGCTCACCAAAATTGAAAAGCTCGAGCTCGAAAAGCAGAAGCTCGAGGACCAGGTGCGCGATTTCCAGGAAAAACAGCTCTCTGGCGTTTCGCAGATGCAGAACCGGGAGATAGAACTACGAGAGGAGCACAGTAAACGGGTAATTGAGCTGGAAACACAAATTCTGCGCCTCAAGGAAGAACATGTAATGTCCACAGGGGACCTCAGGTCTCAACTGCTGGAGAAAGAGCAAGAACTCTTCCGGAAGATGAACACGCAGTTTGAAGAGGAGCGCCAAAAAATGCGCGACAATCTCACTGAGCATTTCAATAGCGCTATTGCCGAACGAAGTGAAGATATTCGCAAGCATTACGAAGCTCTCATGGAGCAAATGCGGTCCCAGGTGGAGGGCAGCGAATCCCGGCTCGCGAAACAGGCGCAACAACATGAAATGATGCTGGAACAGGCCTCATCAAGATACAGGACTCAATTGGAAAATGCTCAACGCGAAATCAGGTCGCTCCAGCAGCAGGTTGCGGCAGTTAGCGACAAATACGAGGCCGAGAACCACGAGGCAGAGGTTCTGCGAAACGCCCTCAAAGAGATGTCTGCTTCGTCGGTTACGTTTGAGACGATCAACAAGGGCCAGGAGGCCCAGATAGAGGAACTGCGATACCAAGCAGAGCTGGCCAAGTCTAAAAACAATGAAATGCGGGCTGCAATGGAGGCCGCCATTGATGAAAAGGACAGGGCGCGGGAAAAACTTCTCAAAGAAGAAACTCTCCGCCGCAAACTGCATAACCAGGTCCAGGAGCTAAAGGGCAATATCCGTGTATTCTGTCGAGTGCGCCCGCCTGTCCCTGGGCATGACGATGGCGAAAGAGAAGCAGAGTTTGAGTACCCAGACCGTGACCTTGAGGGCCAGCAAATCATTGTTCGGGATGGCTCAAAAATGCTTCCGTTTGGGTTCGATAAAGTGTTCTATCCCGAGTCATCCAACGGCGAGGTGTTTGAAGAGATCAGCCAACTAGTACAGAGCGCCCTGGACGGGTACAACGTTTGCATTTTTGCGTACGGCCAGACCGGCTCTGGAAAAACGCACACCATGAGCCACGGGCAGGACGGTATGATCCCGCGGGCCATTGAGCAGATATTCGAGACGGCGGCACTGATGCAAGACAGAGGGTGGTCGTACGAGTGTCAGGGCCAGTTTGTGGAGATATACAATGAGAACCTTAACGACTTGCTGGCATCGAACGACTCTTTCGAGAAGGCCAAACTAGAGATCAGACACGACACGAACCTGCGCAAGACTACCGTGACTGACCTGACCTCGGTGCAACTAAGTTCGGCAGAACAGGTCGCAGCGGTGCTGAAGCGGGCCGCCAGTAATCGGTCTGTTGCAGCGACTAAAGCTAACGAGCGGTCATCACGGTCACACAGTGTTTTTATCCTTAGGATTTATGGCGCTAACCGGATCACTGGCGAGAATCGAGAGGGCACTCTCAATCTGATTGATTTGGCCGGGTCTGAGAGACTGTCCCACAGCCAAGCTTCTGGAGACCGTTTGAAGGAAACCCAGGCAATCAATAAGAGTCTGAGCGCCCTTGGCGATGTGATCCATGCTATGGCTAAGCCTGGTTCACACGTGCCATTCCGAAACTCCAAACTGACCTACCTCTTGCAATACTCTCTGACTGGCAATTCAAAGACGCTCATGTTCGTCAACATTTCGCCTGTGCGGGGCCACATTAACGAGACTATTTCTTCTTTGCGCTTCGCTACAAAGGTTAATAATACCCAATTGAAGAAGAGATAACTATTTAACGACATAGCCTAATGATGATACGATTTGGACGGTACACCAATATTACGAGATTAATGAGATATAGTAGTACATTGCTACAATTACGCAAGTCATTATGAGATCAAGTCGTAAACTCAATGGGGTAATTTTATCTACAGATCGTGATGCACTATGGCGACTATTTACAATCGTTAAGTTCGTTATCATTATTTGAGGTATCGATGCTTTTCTTGGCTGTCACTCTCCAACATGCCAATCGCCTCTGCACGACGAGACTCTTCACTAGATCCGTCGCTCTCGGGAGGAAGAACGTACTCCTTCAATGTACCTCTCTCCTCCAGCCGTTTCCATGCTTCGGGCTTGTTCTCTAGTGCCCACTTGCGGACGTTTTCCTTTCGAGATTCGATCATTGTCCAGTTATATAGCGCCTCTATCGTTTCGTCAGACGGTTCGATGCCATGCACAGTTTCCATCTCCTTGACTAGGTTAAGCGCCCGCATGTAGTAACCATGGTAGCAGTTGGATATAAGGTACTGTCTCCAGTTTTGCTCGTTAAGCTCGACATTGTACTCTCTTTTGGCATCCAGCCACAGCCGTTCGACATCCTCAATAGACGACCGTGTCAAGTGTCGAAGCAGTACAGTAATTGACTCGTTGTCAATCCCACCACCAGGGAAGCTCTCGAGCTGCGTCCATATTTCGTAGACTTTATTATCTCTGTGCAGTCCGGCGTATGCGTTCATGGCCGAGTTTAACAGCGGGACGGTGACCTCGATGCCAATGTCCATTTTGAAGAACATGTGTAGTTGGTTGATACCATCCTCGTACATCATGCGGCCAAACTCGGTAAACAGAGCTCGGTACATTTCTTCGCTGGGGCCCGGAAGTCCTTCCTTTTGCTGCCGTGCTCGAAGGTACTTGAAAATAAGCATTGCTGCATCAGGGCGCCTGATTTCGCAAAATCGGAGCATTGTCGGAAGATAAGACTCGTATGGAAGTTTGATGTACTTGGACATGTATCCATACAGCAGCCATGCAAGTTCATAATTTGCTGTAGTCATGATGTAGTCGTTCATCAGCGCGTACAGTTCGGGTACCTTGTCATGGGGGATGCCAGTTCGCTCGCCGAGCTCATCCTCCAAAAACTGACCAGCGTCAGGAACATAATCGCCGTCAAGGAACATTTTGATCATGGCCAGCTGAGCCTGGTACCCAACGGTGGGGGTGAACATCTTCACTTTCTGGAAGTATTTGAAGGTATACGTGGTGTCGTAAATTTCCGGGCTGTTCTTGCACATTGCCACAATGAGGTTATCAAGGACTGCGAGGTGGGCCTTGGCATGGGTGCTCTTATCCCACTGACACCCCCCGGTGAGGCTCTTGTCGAACAGCTTATGGGCAGTGTCAACGTCATCGCGGCTCAGTGACTGGCGGATGAGGGCGGAGTAAGTGTCAATATCTCCGTCGACAAAAAGAGTTGCTTTGAAGTAGTCGATTGCCGCCTTAAGGAATCGGTTACCAAGATGCATAGCGAGGGCAGTTTGGATGATTCCATTCAAAGTTGAGTCATCAGGGTCGAATTCTTGCTTCATTTTCTCCAGAATCGCCTTCATTTCTTCCAGGCTGCCGTTAGAAGCGCGGAGTTTCCACTGGGTGATCACATCCCATGTCTCCTTGACGAAGGCATCCTCATCCTCCAACAGCTGACTGTAAACCTTTGCGCCGAGCTCCACTGCTCCAAAACGAGCGCAGCTGGCGAGGACTAATTCAAGGAACTGTACTCTCAATTCGTCATTCTGTGGAACTATAGTGCTCCAACCCTGTGCGACCACCTTTTCGAGGACCTGTGCGCCAGACTCAGCTTCGTTGAAATTCAGACATGCGTCGAGCAAAATAATGCTAGTTTCCGTATTGAAGGCAATGCGGGATCTCAGAGGGATAATAACCTTAGAGACGAGGGTGCCAAATCTTTTGTATTCTCCGCTCCCCTGCTGCGAAGAAGACGCGATAGTCTCGCTGTACACAGTGAGCATGTCATGGACGGTGTCGAGCGCATCAACTTGGTGCTGAACCAACCCGCTTTGCACCAGCAATTTGTCCAATATATCGGCATCAGCTAGATTGCGCGACTCGAGATCACGGAGGTATTTTGTTACGACGAGATCATTAAGCAGTTTATGCTTTTCCAGAAGCACGTCTAACAGCCGCATTGACTCGGCCACCCTATCCTGGGCTCTCAGGAATAAAATGAAGTAGAGCCCATTGACCATCGCCGAAGCGTCATCGGTCTCGGACTCTGTGAGGTTGGCGTAGAGCCGGGTGATCGTGCTGCATTTGAGCACTCCAGAGAGATCCTCACGATTAACCAGCGACCGGTACAGCGACCGTCGCGCGGCGAGGTCAAAACTTTCATATGCAAGGCTGTACGCCAGTTCCACCATGGGGATGTAAGGCACAGGGATGTTCCCCTCCGGGGAAGTCTCTACGAGGCTACTGATAAGGCTGGCGATATTGTCGCGGTCAACCTGGGTTTTGGACTTGAGAAGGCTCTCTTTGAGAAGCCGAGCGACCTGATCGTGCTCAGCACTGCCTGTCATGTCTGCCTCATGCCAATGCTGCTCGGGCTCTTTGAAAAGGAGCCGGTGGAGCCACTTGCCTTTCTTCTTACCGCGCGTAGCGTAGGATCGGGCACATTGGCGGCTGATCCCACATGCTGCTACAACCCTGGAGGAGGGGAGGGCTATGCGGCGGCCCACTGAAGACGAAAACCGCTTCATGAAATGAACCTTTAGTTAGTTTGTACTTCTCCAGGCGATTTGACGGATTTTGAAAAATCGAAAAGAGTCACGTGACGCTCGGTAAAAAATTGGAAAATCGCCTTACGTCGACTGATAGCGGAAGAAAGGGCAAACCAGTAGACATGTAGATGTATCAAGAGATGTAGGTGTATGTCTGTAGTTATATACGAGTTTACTAGGTACTGGTGGCACAGCTAAACGTGTACCAGAAGGATTATTGGCAGCTTGGATCTATAAAGTCCCAAGATGATCGAGATCAAGTATTAAGTACATCCGATAGACGATAACAAAGTGGAGATGGTAAAAATACACGACGAGGATGCGGAGATAAAGCCGTCAGGGTCGGATGCAAAGTTTGCGTCGAGCGCGTCTTCGGTGTGTGCATTTTGTAGTGAGCAAGTAGGCAAGTACTCGTGCCCCAGGTGCGCTCAGCTGTATTGCTCCGTGGCGTGCTACAAAAGCAAGGAGCACGAGTCGTGCACGGAGCAGTTTTACAAAGCAAATGTGCAGGAGCAGATCAAGGCCAACAGAGTAAGCGAATTCGAAAAGGACAAGCTCAGGGATATATTGGGCAAGTACCAAGAGGAGGATGAGAGCGGATGGAAGTACGTTGCACCTGACAACGTGGACACGGCGAAGAAAGAGGATCTCGACGAGGATGAGCTGAAAGAGCTCGAAGAGCTTGTGTCGGAGGCTTCGCCGGAGCAGCTGCTGTCGCTACTTTCTGAGGAGCAGAAAGCGCAATTTGAGGCTCTCTATCGCAGCTTTTCGTAGCCACCACGCACCACGCACTACGCACCACGCACTACGCACCACACAAAAGTAGAGACAACTTGAGGAGCCAAAGTCGATCATAACAGCAGATAGCATGTCCGTCAGAACGGCAAAGCGGCCATGTTCTCCAAACACATTGATGTACTCCTTCATATCTTGGGCAAATGGCTGCAGATCCTCTGTTGTGTCAATCGGTCCTAGAGGACCTTCATTGGTTCCCTTACCATCCAAGTTCAGGACAACTTGCGGATAATAGGCGTTGAATCGCAAAAGTAGAGCCAATATGCGAACCACAAAGTAGAGCCAACTGGCGGATAATAGGCGTTGAACCACAAAGTAGAGCCAGCTTGCGGATAATAGGCGTTTGGTGCTAAATCTGTTGGGTTGGAACTCGTTAAGAGCTAGAGAACTGGCGTGGTAACTTGTGGAAGAGCACGTTATGAAGATGCTGATTTGCAGATAGCTGGTTCACTGGCGGTCGGCACAACATAGCTAGTTAACTGATGAATAGCATGGGGAGCTGGTAAATAGCTGTTGGCACAATATAGCTGGTAATTAACTGTTGGTTGGCACAGTATAGCTCGTTGTTAACGCATAGCTCTTCGATAATAGCTCTTCGATAACATATAGCTCGTCGATAACGTATAGCTCGTCGATAACGCATAGCCCGTCGATAACGCATAGCCCGTCGATAACGCATAGCCCGTCGATAACGCATAGCCCGTCGATAACGCATAGCCCGTCGATAACGCATAGCCCGTCGATAACGTATAGCCCGTCGTTTGTTGGCACAATATAGCTGGTAATTAACTGTTGGTTGGCACAGTATAGCTCGTTGTTAACGTATAGCCCGTCGTTAACGTATAGCCCGTCGTTAACGTATAGCTCGTTAACGTATAGCTCGTCGTTAGCGCATAGCTCGTCGTAACTGGTGGGCTAACTGGAAGCACCGGTAAACTAATTTGTACCAATAAGCTCATTGAGAAGAGCCTGGAGCTCTGGAGTAGTCGCACTGTCGTACTGTACATTCTCTCCCTCCTCCGCAGACTCCTCGTCCACCAACATGGAGTTCTGCAACCGATAAGTGGGCCCGCCAAGCTCAACAAAGCACGATGCAGACGTCTCCAGTACCTGCGCCATGTCTACAGCACTCAAAACGTCCTCCTTGCCCGGCTTCTTCCTCCTCCGCGTCTGGTCGAGCGCATTCTGCACCAGGTCCCGCAGATAATGCTCGAGCCCAATGGCCATAACCTCGGGCACTTGAGAGTCCAGCCCCCCCAGCAGCCCGTGCTCTAGACAAATGCCCAAGATACGCGTGTTCAGGCTGTCGTTATCCGGCAATTCGTACACCTCCGTCGCCAATGGCGCCTCGTACGAGTGGATAATGTCCTGCGCCCACATCACCGGGTTCCCCAGCGCCGGCGCAGCCGCGGGAGCCGCCGGAGTGGCCTCCTTCTCGGGCTTCTGGCCCTGGGCCGCCGGAGAGCCCTGTCTGCCACTGGCGGCGTCGTTCTGCAGCGGAACCCGCGGCAGCATGGCCTGCCGCGTCGCGGTGACCGTCGACAGCATCGGCGCCCGCTTGGGCGCCTCCTTGGCAATGGCCTTGATGCGCTTGCGCTCCCGGATCGACAGCTCCATCACGTTCTCCTTGAGCCTGGCAAGCTGCGAGTCGCCGCGCGCAATCGCCGAGGACCCCTCCTCGCCGCCGGCCTTCTTGCTCCACCCCATGAACACGGCGCTCTCGCCCTGCGGCGCGTCGCGCAGCGCGTTGGCGTACATGGCGAGCAGAAACTGGTTGTGCAGCCGCACCGCCGTCTCGTCGAGGATCGGCTCGAGCTCGGCCTCGAGCTCGGCGCGCGTGAGGCGCCCGTTGAGGAAGAGCGTCACCGCGTCCCGGTACCGGTCCCAGCTGTCGCCGAGCAGCTTCTGGAACTCGCTCATGAGGCCGTCCACCTCGATGCGCCGCCCGCTCACGGTGATGCCCGCCGCAGACCCGTTGCGCACCGGCGTGCTGGCCTGCGATGGCGCGGGGGACTCGGTGATCTTCTTCGAGTGCCCGTTCAGCATCGTCGACGCCGGTGAGATGTCCATCCCAGGCGTGCTGGTCATGGTCTGTCAATGTTACAAGGTGAAGCTCCAAGAGGTGGTTGGGACTTGGCTCTATCCCCTTGCCGCGTTCCCCCGCTGTAACAAGCTGTAACCGCATGCCGTTACTGCCCGTTGCAGGCTGTAATGGGGGGCGCTGCCCCCCAAACCCCCCGTAGCTGGGGGTAAACCCCCAGACCCCCGTTTCATTCGCAGTTGGATAGGCCGGTTTCAGCGGTGCTGCTGGGTGTTGTTACAGCGTAACGACGAGTCCCAACCCGTAACCGTACCCAATATCTCCCCTAGAGCGCCGTTTTATTTACGCATTACCCGTTACTGCTCATTACAGTGCTAGTTGCAGTCTGTAATGGGGGGCGCTGCCCCCCAAACCCCCCGTGGCTGGGGGTAAACCCCCCGACCCCCGTTTCATTAGGTAGCTGGATCGATAGGCCGGTTTCAGCGGTGCTGCTGGGTGTTGTTACAGCGTAACCAACCTGTAACCGTACCCAATATATCCCCTAGAGCCCCGTTTTATTTACGCATTATCTAGGTAAGCTGGCAGGTTATGCTGATATTGGGTCTCTTTCGCAATTCAGCTACTGATTTGCATGCGCACCAGGATGTTGGCGATATATGTAACAATTGCACTATCATCCACTAAGAACCAATAGATGCAGTAACAAACGGCAGCTAGCAACAACCTCTAAAAAGCCTAAAATTGTCGCCAAGTCTTAAGATTGATATAGGAATCTGATTGCAGTATGTGTCTATAATTTTGACAGAGCGCGATACGACATATTATACTGGTACATCGGAAGCTGAGAATGTGTCAAAGTATAATTTTATAGTACCATAAATATAATAGATCCTGTTAAGATAAAAGAAATCCATTTAGCAGATGTATTAATTCTCAAATCCACTAGCGTGCACGAGGGAAGCCTGGCTTGCACATTTTTCTCAATTGGTAACAAACTAGCAAAATAGCACATTCAGCGAACGACCAGGCATATGGCCACTGTGAAATTGTCGGTCTACGGGAATTTACCCACTAAATTATGGATAACTTTGCCATTTAACAGACTCGCAGGGATGCAATTTTTTTGTGTACAGCTGCCCTAGCTATTTCGTCAATTATAGTACAGGCCATTTATCACAAACAGCAAGGACGGTATTAGTCAGTTGATAGTCTATATTCGTGGTAGCTGGTTTGTAATCGTTACTGAAAATATAAGGATGGTGGACAGCATTACTTGCTGACATGGCGACCCTCTATATTCTTTTTGACTTGCACATCCCTCTTATCAGCCGGAAGACGCCAGAATTCAGGGTCGTCGAACCGCAGCTCATCCTGAGGTAGGTCCTTGAATCGAGCATTCTCATCCAAGCACCGCCGCAATGCACTGGCCACCTCGCTTCGCAATTGCTGTGCCTCTTCTCCATTCTTCAAATTCTCGCTCAGGTCGTACGTGCTCCCATCCTTCTCTATCAGCTCGACCCACCGACGGCGGAACGCAACAACTTCCTCCTCTCGCATCGGTTGGCCCACATTGAACCTCACCCGCCCGCCAATGTTCTGTGGTACAAAACTCGGCTCGTCCTCGGGCATGGCCTTCTCAAGCCCCTGGGTGAATATCGGCACGATAATCGGCGGCTTGGCGGCCTCCAACACCATCCGGCTAACGCCCCAGTGGAAATACCTCAGCGTGTTGTTATGCGGCGCCTCTGGCTGATGAACCAATGCCTCTGGGAACACATGGACCCAATTCGCGCTCGGGGTCTGGCCCCCGAGATATGGCGTGCTATTGAAGTACTCCGCAGAATATTCGCAATTGTCCGGCGACAGCAGTCGCACAGCAGCGTCCACAGAGCCCTGGAACGGACCCGCACCAAACCTTCGGGTGCACAGAACCTGGCCCATGGAGAAAAACCCAGAAAGGAACCGGTTCTTGAAGCATATGTTCTCTGCCCCGAGCGTCCATCGCATCCGTTGCGGGTGCGTCACCTGGTCGACAGGCAGAATCCCCCAGCACAGAGGCTCGTCCAATACAGACGTGTGGTTCATAACCGTCAGCAGCCCCCTGTTTTCTATCTTGGACGTCCGGTACGCCTCTTGGAGGACGTCCAGATTATGGACCTCGGGGTTGTACAGGTTATTTAGTACAGCCCGGGCGTACAACCCGGTCCCGACAAAAGCCAGCTTGCGGCCCAGCCTCCAGTACCATTTGTCTCTCTGATACGAAGCGAGAAAGCGCGCCGCCCGCTCGTTTACGGCTCTAAACGACATAGTACCACCGATCAATCGAACCCGCCAATGAAATTTCACTCCATTTTAGCCATGTGCGGCTGAAAAGATAATTCACTCAATGTTGGCCCGGATCGATCCAGTGCAGCAGCCCGTTATTTTTTAGCTTGGAGGGCGGTTTTGGCTTCATGGTACATGTCTTCTGGTTCTACTGGTCTTCTGAGGGCCCAATTGGCTCCCAGGAGGGTTCAATTGTTACCCTAAATAGCTAAAAGACCCGTGAATAGGGCGCAGTTTAAGACCCGATTTTCAGGCGAGGTGTCCCAAGCCAGTGCATAACCCATCGTGGGCCAACTCCTTTTATAGACAGAAACGATGGAGAAGTTTTCTCAGTGGAGAGATGGGGCCACGGGAATAGCTCCCTTCCTTCCGGCCGCGAAGGCGTACTCGTACGAGTCGTCCAACTTTTTAATTGCCGCCGAGATCGTGCTGGCAAACACGATCCGGGCTTTAAAAGTGCCCGTGTTAATACTGATGCTGGCGCTGCATTTGGTCCTCTTCCAGTGGGTCCCGGCCCTGAGCCAGAAGTCGCTCAAGCTGCTGCTATTCATGACTGGAGTATACTGGACGCCTATATCGTCAGAAGACGCCCGGCGCGGCATCAAAACCGTGCTCTACCCGAGCCCGGGCGACGTTATCGTGTCCAATTTCAGCTCGCCGCTTGATCCGCTGCTCTACGAGTCTCTCATGAAGGCGGTGTTTGTTGTCCCGCGCCCCGGGTCGAAGCTGTACCGCCCGCTGTCGGTTTTTGAAGCGATGAAAAGGGCCATAGGCCTGCCGCCCTCACTAAAAGACCCAGTGGAGGACAAGACCGAGGAAGAGCTGGCAAAAATATTGGCGCGGGCCAAATCCTATGGGGCTGTGGTGGTGATATTCCCGGAATCGACAACATCCAACGGGCGCGGGTTGCTGCCAATTAGCACCATTCCGATTTCTTCGCTTCCACTAACGACTAAGATTTTCCCCGCAGCAATAAAGTACTCTCCGGCGGCGCCTTGCGTCACTCCGCTACCAACAAATGTGTTTTCTTGGGGCTGGCGGCTGATTGGCGAGATTACTGGAGTCACAGCATACATCAAGTTTGGTAACCAAATGATGATTCCTCGGGCCCCGGATGAGACTATAACTAAGGAAATTGCCGATAACCTTTGCCGGGCTGCCCGGCTGAGAAGAGTTGGTGAGAATTTAGACGTTGATGCGAAGCGCGAGTTTATTACCGCTTGGAATAGAAACAGGAAGAAGTTGAAATAGCTTTTATTAATTGAATTCGTGCTTGTTAAAAGTCTCGTCTCAGGGACTATTGAAGCTAAATATTGTTTTGGCATAATGGATTCCGATAAGAACTACTGTATCCTGTGGTTTTACTGGTAGAGGCATTTTCGTGTGCTTGATCAATGCAAATCCGCATTTCCTAATTGAGCCCTTAACAAGTAGCGTGCCTACAGGTAATAGGTATCGAACTCGTCAAAGAATTCAACTACAGTACACCAGAGTGGTATAATAAGGGCAATTCTTTTTTTGGTATATGGGGGGCCATTCTGGCTCTACCTTTTTTTGGTATATGGGGGCCATTCTGGCTCTACTGTGACGCTGTTTTTTATTTGGTACCGGTAGGTGCTTCGAGTACAATGTGTGCCTGAGCTGTATCAATATAACAGATAAACCATTACATGTAGGTAGCTTCGTTAAGTTAACGCTACAAATTTTTTCAGTTTACTTAAAAAAAAATGCCGAATCCAATGGTAGCAATCGCAAGATAAATATGTCATAAATAAATAAAACTACTGATACATTATGCCGCTCGTCGAGCATTCAGCCTCTTCAATGAAGCTTCAAGCTTCTGAGGATCGCGTAGTCGCTCTTTACATGCCTGCTGATTGGACTCATCCCCAAGGATACTCAGCGACTTCTGGGAAATGCTCATTGCCGAGGCGTTCATCGAATCGTTATTTCGCATTGGGTAGTCACTGTAATCCCGCGGCTGGCGCGGCGAGCTACTGAACGAAATCAAATCCACTTGAGTAGGGTATTGGCTCTTGTCAATTGACATCATGTGAGAGTCCTTGACAGGCTGATACGAGCTCGTCGAGGAGGAAGGGTTGGGTATATTTGTCTGTTGTTCCAGTTGCGTATGAAGGGTCTTAATGACAGCTTCTTTCTCACAAAATTGAGATCTCAGCATAGACATAGCACGGCCTTGGTCATCCAGTGTAGCCTTCAGACTTTTTATGTCACTCTCTTTCTCCTCGAGCCTGCTGCTCAGAGAACGAATAGTCGAGATAGATTGAATATTGTCAGCACGGAATCTGGTGAGCTCTTCGACCATTTTGTCATGTGACTCGGAAGATCGTTTCAGCTCTTCTTCTTTTTGAGCAAGCTTGTTTATGAGAAGGCTGGCGTGATTCTTCAGGTCGTTAGAGTTAGTAGTAGCAGCGAATTCAAGCTGACCAATGCGTGATTTGAGTTGAACGGATTCATGTTCCAGCTTGATTTTCGACTGTTTGATCGATTGGATCTCTGCCTCTAGATCAAACAGTTGCTGGCGCAGGTCAATATTTTCCCGCTTATATTTATCTCTTTCTCTCTCTGTCTCCAAAATAGACGCTGGGGCAGGAGCCGATGATGACGGCAAGCGTCTCGCTTTTTGGGCTTCGAGCTGCTGCTCCAAAAGTGATATCTGTCGTCTGGAAGTATGCAATTCAGCTTCGAGGTCCTTTTCACGGTTACTGTGATTCGCTCTTCTTAGATTGCGGTTCTCACGCTCCAGCTCGTCATTCATTCGAGAGAGCGAATTGTATTCTTTTCGAAGTTCCCGAAGCTCCGAATGTGCATTATCTTCCGACTTGGAAATGCGCGACTCCATATCCGAGAGCTTTTTTCGTAGCATGTCGTTTTCGCGATGGAGTACGGCCGTGGACTCCAGGGTATTTCCTTCTGGAACGCTACCAAACTTTTTAGCCGGCTGCACAGAAGAATCCTTAAGGGCAGCAAATTTCATCTTGTATTCATCGAGCTGTGCCGCCTGCTCTTGGAGTTGTTTGGAGTACTTTGAGCGATACTCAACTAGCTCGTTATCCCTCAGTTTCGCATAGGCGATAGCGTATTTGGTTTGCTCTTCGAGCTGCTTGACAATTCCGCCGGTGAAATCCTTTTCATACCCGCCGTTAAGCTGTTCCAGCCGCTGGTTATTCTCCTTGAGGAGATTGACTATTGAAGAGACTAACTCAGGCTCATTCTTCGGATCCTGGCCAAAGATATCCTCGTTGCCCAAGATATCTTGTCTGGATGCCTTGCGGCTTTTCTGGTCGGCGAAACTATCATCAGGATCCTGGTTTTCCTCGTCGTCGTCATCGTGGTCAAAGCTGGCCACTTTTGGAGTCCAAGGACTTGGAAACTTGCCGGGGAAATTTGCGGGAAGCCCGGACCTAATCCTCTGGGGTTTTGAGGCTGGGGTATCAACTCGCTTTACCGACTCCTGCGAGGTAGTATCGTCCATAAAACTTCCTGTAAACGCCACCGATTTAGCTGGTCCCGTGGTACCCGGAGTCTTGAGGATGCCATTGCCCACCTTTTTCGGCTGCGGTGTAGCAATATTTTGGGCTGTCGCCTGGAGCTCCTTGGTGAGATCGCGGAAGACTCTGTCATCCTCATGTTTGTCGACCTTGGGTGTGCCGAAGAAGAGGGTTGGTATCGATTTAATGGCCCAGGAGGCAGGGCCAGGGGTTTGCGGAATGCCCTCCCAGCTCTTCTTGGTGGCCATCGACACATCTTGGTCTGCCTCTTGATCGGAATTGAACGGCCAGACCATCGCTCGACCTTGATTTGGTGATTCGCGGAGGATGTTTTGTGAATTTTAACGCGCGTTGTTTTGATTTTGGAATGCGTGCGGCTTGTTTTAGTTTGGGAACGCGTAACAAATAATATTTGAGTCGGGCAGTCTCTCAGGCAACCGGTTCTGCGTATGATTGGGACTGGAGATATATAACAGACCGATGACCCCCTGCGAGACTGACACTGAAGGAGGCAGCTTATTACAGCACAGTAGGGGGATATGTCTTCCCAAGCGCTATCCTACTACTGCGTATAATCGTGTTATGCTACTAGCTGAGGCTGTGAGTCGGAGAGATATAAAGAATGACAGTTCGATGACACATGCGTTGGAGGACGAGCGGGAAGAGTGTGTATCGGGTATATTAAGGGGACGGATCGCCCCTTCATATACACAGCAGTATGAAGGAGTACGACAGCTCACATACCTCTCTGTAGGCACAAAATAGAAGCAACCGTTGTAATGTCTCTTATTCGTATACAAGTACTGGATGCGCTACGTAGAATGGAGGAGTACACTTTTCATGACTCCTTAATAGAGTAGCCGATACGCCAGTAGTACAGATCGATTACCATTGGCCTGGGCCGTCACACATACCACAGAGAAGCGAAGGGGACACACAGCACATCGTGGTCCGATTTGCCTTCTCTCGCCTGGTACGCTCCCAAATCTATAGACTTAATACTACGGAGTGTAGCGTGATAGTACCTACGAACATACAGGTCGAGTGTAGTACAGTCTAAACGGAATATGAACACGAGCGAATCTCCTGCTTTTATGTGCCTATATAATAAATAATAAAATCTTAGACTACTGTGTAGTCTATAGTAATTAGATAACTCGCGGTACAGTGTAATACACTTCACAAGTACCGATAATGTGTGTGCGTGTGTGTCAGCCGTATGATGCGGCGCAATTCCATATTCGGCAAAAATCGGGGGTGTCACTCAGGCGAACTCAATTATCAAAGTTTGACCTCCTACATTCACATAGTCCCACAGAGATTTGGAAAACTCCGGGAAAGGAGAATTGATCCAGGGGGTACGAGTTTATACCGGATCGATATAACGATCTTGAGAGTACCTCGGTAGTGTACGACGTATAACATAGCTATGCCAAATACAGTACAAAGGATACATAGTAGTAGTACATATAGGAAGGGGCCATGTGGAGGAAGCATAGCTATGCAGATTCTGCCTTCCCATCTTGCTGCTAGCGCGAAGATCAGCCCCTTGGAACACGCCTTTACCTGCATATTTCCTGTCTGACATCTTGGTGTGCCCCGTTAACCTAAGTTGGGCAGCGGTATGTAAGCAAAAGCAAGGCCGGGCGCTGTACGCAGTGGCACCAGCTGCTCCAAGGCAGGCAAATTCCAATTGTCAATCAGGAACAAAGTCCCCTTCGTTTCCCCTCGGAGGGAAAGAACCTAAATTCGCAGACCAAATAGCCGTCTCCTTGCTTGACCACGCAGTGTGGCACAGTATGTGGAACGAGGGGGTTGCTTTTGACCTTGGGCTATATATATACTAAAATGAATCGTTTTCCAATCTTCTTGTCATCAGGTTCCTGTTCCCTCTCCGCATTTAATATCTACTGCCTTGATCAACCAACTATTACGACTGCTCGTAATACTTACTTTCCTTTTAATTGCATTCAAAGACAGTTGGCTTATCCTAGCCGTCCATTCATTGCTCATCAGCGGAACATTCATTCAATTACTTCGTTCACTCATTTCACGAACCATTTAAACATCTGCATTAGTATTTCAATATGACCCAGCTACACCACCCACAACCAATTCGACGTCACGCAGACTCAACCGACATGGAGCGAACCCTCTCGCGACAAATTGAAGCGGAGTACCACGGCGACATCCTTAAGCATATGCGTTCGATGGAAGAATCTACTGCTCCAAACCCATCTATGATCGACCAGCAGCCAGAAATTACCTGGTACATGAGACCATACCTAATTGATATGCTCATCGATTATCACCACCACTATCGGCTACAGCCAGAGACTCTTTATCTGGCCGTCAATTTGGTCGACCGATACTGTTCAATGCGAATAATTTACCAGCGACACTACCAGCTGGTCGGCCTCACAGCTCTGTGGATTGCATCCAAATACGAGGACAAGAAGTCCCGAACTCCAACTAAGTCGGACTTGCGGAAGATGTGCATGGATAATTATGAGGAGGATATGTTCGTTCAAATGGAACTTCACATTCTTTCGACCATTGGCTGGTCCATTGGTCACTCTACGGTCGAGTCTTTCCTGAAGCTAAGTCTCGGAGCCGACAACCTTACTACCTCGGTCGCTGCTGTTGCGAGATTCTTGGGAGAAGTTTCGCTTTACTCTAAGACGTTTATGGACTTTCTGCCATCTACAATTGCGTCTTCTGCACATACTCTAGCGCTCATTATTTTAGGGTTCTACCCCTCTGTGCCATCGTTTGTTTCCAAGCAGGACCTTCAGTGCATTCAGCTTCTAAAGGAGGCTATGAAGACCCCTTCCACGGCGCTGATGCGAAAATACTCTTCCAAGCAACAGTTTGAGGCGGCAATCATTGTCGAAAAGTACATTGTTGCTGAGAAGCAGGCCAGCCAGATTACTTTCCCACCAACGCCACCACCAGCCCTCTCGACCTGCCCTTCAAGCGTCGCCTCTCATATGACACCGGTAACCCCAGCATCTTCGGTCTCCACGCCACTCTATACCCCGACCAAGTCAGATATGCACATTGTCCCTCCGCCTCGTGCTCCATTTCGAAAAAGCGTCGCGTCCTCAGTTGGTTCCGATGGTGAGTACCTCACCCCGCCATGCACCCCTGCAGACGCGATTGCAGCTGCCGCCAACGCCGCCGCCGTAGCAGCCAGAAACTACTCCGTTCCTATGGAGTGCTCTCGTTTTTAACTTATTTATCCCTATTCTATACTAATGCATTTGTACACTACTTCGACGTCTTCTGAGCATCCATAGTGGTCAACGCGGCGCGATATCTTCAGTCGTGGCGTTTGATCATCGGAATGGATGCACATACACATGTGTTATCCCTTCGGAATGAGGGCGATCTTCTTTGGGTGTCAGCTCAGTACTCGGAGCCCAACAAGTGGCAGAGCAAATTGCCTTCCCTCTGAGATACGGTAGTGTATATCTTAAATTTTAAGCCATAGACGGTATTATGTGATTATCAGTAAAGGTTACACTGCGCTCGCGAAGGCGCCTGCGGCGGAGGTAAAGTAACAGGGCATACGTGTATTGTACTGTACATATGTCCTTCCTTCGAATTGCAAGGTTCTTACATGAAGGAGTAGAAATTTTCGGTTGTTCTTCTTAGCCTGTTGGGGCGCCTAACATGGCTGGCGTTGCCGTCACGTTGATACAGCGCCTTCAGTACTTAGGTAACAATGACCTGCATTTGGTATACGCGCGGAAGAGAAGACAAGACACCAGATAATAGTACTTGGCGACAGTAATTGTATTAGCTGTACCGTAATATTAGTATTGACAATGCATAAGTTACCGTTATTAGAGCGTAGAGCCTGACGTAATCGGAGCCCCCAGAAGGATGAAATCATTCGACTGAGGCTTAGACTGGACTTTGCGAAGCATTTCCAACGTGACTGGACGTGCCTCCACGGCAGGATTGTATCCAAGCCTCGATCGGCCATCAATAATAGTAGCAGACAAGTTCTGCGGAGCAATGGAAGAATCAGGACGCTTATATACCGTGACGACGACCGCTCCACCAAGGCCAACATTATGCTGCAGGCAGTTTCTAGTATTTTTGACAGAACGGTTCGTAGCCCATCCACGAAGATGCCACACCAGTTCAGCACACTGGGCAAGGCCCGTTGCACCCAGTGGGTGCCCCTTGCTGATCAGTCCTCCTGATGGGTTGACTACATATTTGCCGCCGTAAGTGATATCACCGTTAAGAACAAGCTCGCTTGCCTTACCGGGCTCACACAGTCCAAGGGCATCTAGGCTGACCAATTCATTGGCAGAAAAGCAGTCATGCAGTTCAACTACTTGGATGTCCTTTGGGCTTACACTGGCCTGTGACAAAGCCGCATCAGCAGCCTTCTTGGTCATATCGAACCCAATTAAGTTAAGGCAAGACCGGTCAAATGTTGCAGGGGTATCGGTATACATGGCCTGGCCAGCTATTTCAATTTCCTGGCCCTGGATCTCACGATGTGACCGCAAGAATCGCTCAGAGACGACAAGGACTGCTGCGGCGCCATCAGATGTCGGACAGCACTGCAGTTTCGTGATATTACCATGTATGCATGGACTCTTCTTCACCTGATCAAGGGAGTAAATGGTGTTGAACTGGGAGTACGGGTTATTTGCTGAGTGCATGTGATTGATCTCGGCGATCTTGGGCATTGCCTCGTAATTGCCGCTGGCGAATCTATCGCAGTACTCGGTTCCGGCATTACCGAAGAGCTGGCAGGCAAATGGTGCCGCATCGGCTCCTACGACCTCGGCGGTCATGGCCATAAGCTTACCCGTAGGGCTTGTTCGATCGCTCCAATGGCCCTTGAGCGACCCAGTCTCCATCTTCTCAAACCCCAGGCATAGTACACAGTCTGCTGCGCCGTGAGAGACGGCCAATCGCGCCTGGTAGAGCGCAGAGGAGCCCGTTGAGCAGTTGTTGTTGACGTTCACAATGGGAATTCCCGTCATACCCAGCTGATACAGGGCACGCTGGCCACATGTAGAATCACCATAGCAATACGCGGCATAGGCCATATCGACTTCGTCGTAGGTGATGCCAGCATCAGTGAGAGCTTTGACGGCTGCCTCCAAGGCCAGAGCTTCGTATCGATTGCTCTGCTTTGGCTTGAGGAATTTAGTCATGCCCACGCCGGCGACATATGCTTTACCCATATTAAGTGTTGGTACTCTTGACTATAAGCTTTAAGTACAGGTCTAGTCCTTGTACTTTGTCTATATATAAGACGCTTAATACCCCGGAGCCCCTCCGATCCGGGGAGATAGCCGAGGCCTCCACCGGACATAGTGGAGACAGGTCCCAGCCTCGGTTGCCATGGCGTCAAGAGCATCTATTCATGTGCTGGTTGGAGAGCAAGAGAAGTTGCTCATGTTATTCGTCTTTTACACATCTTATTTAATATATGGTACAAGGGCTTCAGTTTGTGGGCCGTTTTTAGGGTTGTGTATACCCGGCATTATCACAACATTATCAAAGAGGCATTTGCATGTTTAAGACGAGCCGCCTGCGGCTCCTCCCCTTAGTGAATACCACTCACGCTTTCGCTGCGTTCTTTTCTGTATCCTTCAACGTATGTCAGGCGACTTCATATGAAAAGAGAATCGTTACAACTTGCTCGGTGGCCAGAGTGCAAACAGATTCAGTTAAAAAAACAATCGCGTAAAACGGGACCTGTACTGTTATGTAGCTGTGTTGTTACCATAGATATCTTGAAACCCGATATAGTTGTCCTTTTTTAAGACTATATTCCAGGCGTACCGTATGTGTTTGTTTCTGGTTCTCCACATACTGTACTGGAACAAAGTAGGTGTCGGTTGGTTCTTTGGACATCTGTGTTCGTGACGACTTTGGGCGGCACGGCATGCGGCTCCAGGACCTGATCTCAACCCCTTTGGGCGAGCTGCTGGGGTCAACTTTGGTTAGTCGTAATTTGACTATCAAACACAGGCTGGTAAGATCGGTTCACAGAGTTGCCATCTGAGTTTCATGGTTCGTTTACAATAACACGGTTTCTATCACATACACGTAGGTGGCGGCATGCGCCGGGAGATCCAACAGCTGAAAGTTGGAGTTAGAGCTTTAAAGACTATAAGTGAGCCGAAATGGGTAATCAGAGTACCAATAACCCTCTATGACCGGCAGTGGCAAGCATACATTAATCAGGGAGACTGGCATGGTCAAATCACATAACTATTCAGAGAGTACCACAAAGGTTCACTGCTTGCAGTACAATACAGGTAGGATGTATTGAAAATCTTTTGCAGTGCATCAAATTAACGGCCCGTTGTTAAAATTACGATAGGAACCGATGAAGCATAGTCTTATTGAAGCTTTAGATTTGTAGAGCCGCCGGGAATATTCATGAATTGCGCAATAGCCCACCTAATGCACGAGACGAGCTGTGGAAAAAACCGTTGCGCAGACACAAACAGGCACTCGGTACCACATCTGCATATCCAAGTGCTACGCTGGCTGAAGGCTTTGAGGGGCAACTTTTATTGCTTTTCATCGCCCCAGAATACGGCAGATCCATGGCCTGTATTTTTTTAATTGGAATTGGGCTACGTATGTGGATAGCCTTTGATCGACCAATCGGTGGGTGGTCTCAACTGGAGTAGACAATGCAGCTCTTCGGTAGAATATCGGCGAGTCCCGAGAAACCATCACCGCAAACTACGCAGATTAGACCACCATGCCGTATACATGCGATACGGAAGAAGAAGTCCGTTCGGGCAGCGCCATGGTGTTGGGAGCCTCTGGCGCATCGACGCCGCCGCGCCCTTACATACTTACATACGGCACCACAATGTCTGAGACCCCGTTGAAAAGTGGGAGAGAGCACATCATCTCATCGCGCTAATGCCTTTTTACAGCAGAAATGCAAGGCCACCAAGGACACTTTGTCGCATTGGATGAGCCTCAAATATCGGAATAAATTTTGATCTCCTGTAAGAGTAAGTATAGTCCATTGAAAGTGAGATGCGTAGCTACACCCTCTGCTGCCGTTGATCGGCATCCGTTAAATCCGTATTTTGGGCCGAGTGCGTTACAACTCTTGGCTTTTTGTAAGGCATCGCTAATTATGCACTGATCTGCATGGATCCTTACACTCTATTTCGATGCGACCAGCGTTTCTATTGTGTGTGGTCAGGTGTTAAAACCATTTCATAACGGTTAATGGGGCAATGAACTAGCAGAAAATAAGTGTGTCATCAGTGGGCCCATCCTCTAGAATGGGGTAGTGCAATGTGGGGTGTATTGTCTCTTCTTCGCTCTTTCCAAAGGGCGGCAGTCAAGTGAAAAGCAACTCCAATAAACGGCACGAGTTACGCCGTACATGAGGGTGTCTATCGTCTCCAACCTATCAAGCTATCGGTGCGCATTGATTGACGAATATAGGCGTGCAGATTCACTGATAACTACAGCGGCCCTTTATCCTCGAATCAGCCTTTCGCATTGGGCAGAAGCTTGAGCGGGGGAGCAGGATATTCCTGCAAAAAGGACGATTTATATAAGGCCCATGGATTCCCTCGTATATTTCATTTTCATTCCTGGAAACAGATTACACCGCGATGAATTCGGAAAAAGAGAAAGGCTCACCACAGATTGATGCCGAAGTTGCGGTATTCGAGCATGAAGACGAGCAGTACTCAATTCCACTCGAAGAATACATTTACCAGGCCCGTTTGACGAGAGAGTACGAGGCGCGTCCAGAGAATAAGATTGCTACTAGCTCATCTGCAATTCCTTTTGTCGGCGCATTCAAGCATTTCTTCGGTAAGAAGAAAGAAGAGGATGAATCTCCTTCTGTTTCGCAGGCGTCACTGGATGAGAAGGAAGGGGATATCAGTTCCGATATTATGAACGCATCGCGAGTGCTGCGTAATGCTACTTGGATGTCAGTATTCTACCTCATTACTACGGATATCCTGGGCCCGACCTCGGCACCCTACGCTGTGTCGCAGCTTGGGTTTGTTCCCGGCTCCCTCATCTTCTTCCTCCTTGGTATTGCCGCAGCATACACTGGTTATAGCTTGTGGAGGCAGTTCCTCACCCTTGACTCGTATCGATACCCACTCAAGAATTACGGGGACATTGTTGGCCGGATCTTTGGCAAAAAGGTTCGATATGGTGTCGATTTTCTCCAAGCGCTTCAACTCTTATGCAATGTAGCGGTTATTATTTTGGGTCACGGAAATGGTCTTTCACAGATGGTCAAGGGCCGTTCGTGCTACGCTGTGCTGGTGCTTGTGTGGGCTCTCGCCGGTATGGTAGTTGGTCAGATTAAGACGCTTCAAAAGTTCGGTTTCCTGGCTAATTTGGCCATTTGGATGAACCTTTTCGTCTGCTTCGCTACAATGGGCGTTGCAGCGCAATTTGGCCCCAACTTTAAGGATGCAGCCAAATCGAACGGTGTTCCCATTGGACCTGTTATTACCAAGGCGGTCATATCTGGCAATGGCAACTTCATTGGTCAGCTTGAGGCAACCATGAATATTGTATACTCTTATGGTGGAGCCATGATGTTTATTGAATTCATGTCCGAAATGCGACGTCCTTGGGACTTCTGGAAAGCTATGGTCGTTGCCCAGACTATCATCTTTGTCGTGTACCTCTGGTATGGCCTCTTCGTGTACGCCTACCAGGGCCAGTTTGTCATGAACCCGGCCCACCAGGGCATTGCCAACTATAACTGGCAGACTGTTTGCAATTCCCTCAATCTTGCTACAGGTATTATTGCTGCTTGTCTTTACGGCAATGTCGGTATTAAGGTCGTGTACAACACTTTCGCCAGACGAGTATTCCGCCTGCCAAGCCTTGAGTCCAAGTTTGGTCGATATATTTGGATTGTCATGGTAATTGTCTACTGGGGTATTGCCTATGTCGTTGCAGCCGCCATTCCAAAGTTTTCGACCTTGACATCCCTAGTTGGTGCAGTCTGTATTCTCCAGTTCACCTATACATTCCCCCCTGCTATGGCATTTGGCCTTGATATGCAACTTTGTGCAATGAAGGCTGACGGGCCATACAACCCGGTCACGCGAGAACCTAACCGCATCGATACGTGGAAAGACGCCTCACGATGGATTAGGGCGTTTAAGGACAAATGGCTTCTCCATACATTCCACATCATTTTCTTCTTTGCATCGCTTGCAACCGCTATTCTCGGTATTTATGCATCTTCTCTGGATCTTAAGGAAGCGTTTACAGGAAGTGGACCAGTAAAGGTTGTTGCATTCAGCTGCAATTCCCCAGTGGTGGGCTAATTGAAGAAAACAAAATGCAAATACCCAACTTACCTTAATGATTTTGTAATGTTAATACTCCCTGGAATATATAATTCCGTACATCGTCCTAGAAGTGCCAGTTACCTGTGCTGTTATGTTTTCTGCCTTCAAGAGAAAAGCTTCATTCTTTAGTCCATGCCAATAGTGCCAGAAGGTTAACCTTATAACTATGGAAGAACAAGAAGAAATCTATTGAGGTCCCTTTGGGCGACAAGAGTATGCCTATGATAGAATATTCCAATGTAGTCAAATTAGGCTCTGCAGCCGTTCCTCTTCCATCATATCCGTCCAGATTAAGGGTGACAAAATTTTGGATAATCAATCCCACGACGTAAATGTGGTACGACGATGCGAGCCATTGTATGAGATTGTCCTGATAGATGTATAACCAGGTAGATTGCAAGTTAATTGAATTCTGTTTGAAGCCAATTAAGACGACAAATCTAGGTATTCGAGATATGTGGTAATGCTGTAGGATCGTATTCAAATGGGATCAGGGGATTGAGCCTTTCAACGGAGAACCACTAACACGTAATACTTTATGCCGTGACGCATCTGATTGCACCCAGGAAGCGAAAACACTCAGAAGATATTTCACCGTTTAGTTGATGATACATGCACGGATTCGTGCTAAGGAATTCAGACACCTGCCGTCCTTTATATCGAAAGGCCCTTCTCAAAGGTAGAGAGGGCAAGATCGTTACTCGACATCAATCTGCGCACGCTCCACTAACTTTTTGAGAGTAGTTACCACAGGTCTTTCCCAAATTTTATCGTGCTTTCAGCAATTCTCCGTTGAGGAGATCGACCCAGTCCCCTTTTTCATTCTGTTACCGCGGTATTACAAATGCATATTGCTACCATAAGTTCTTAGACTGCCGGTGGTCTCCTTACCGGAAGTTAATCAATCTATCCACCTACCTGCTCTCTTTGGCGTCCAGAAGGACCTTACAACCTAAATCCGGGGATACACCACGGAAAATGTACCTCGTTGCATATATTGTTCACACCGTAGTACAAAATGAGAGAGACGTTGTGAACCCCGTCGTGGTTTCAGTGGAGGGATAGTGATCCTATCACTCAAAGGCACATCGATAGTATCATTCGTTCATACACTACTCTCTTATTCTGACGACCAATGGTGCTTTCAATCTCCAATCGAGCGGAGTGGGTCACCAAAATATACCGATCCCTGATGATCCAACAGCATTCCACGCCTTTTTTGGGTAGGCATATAGAACAATTTGCTGGTCCTCCTGTGGTGAGAAGTTGAAGCGTCCCAGAGGGTGGACTGGGCAAAAAACTTTTATCTGGTAATAGTGACACTTGACTTGGACTGCATTGGTACAAATATCCACCAATCAATGCATAGCTCGAGGGGAATCTACCTGTAGATCCATTAACTTTAGTAGCCCCTGCACCCTTCATGCATCTTGCGATGCACGCCATACACTAGAAGGAACGCTGCTTAAGCTGCCTCATCTTTATTTCAAATATTCGCATTTGTTTTGCCATTGCTGGTTGTTTATCGATGGACTTTCGTCCAACGCGACATGTTTCCGCGTTTTCAGAACTCAGTCAAAGTTACCGTCACGTCGCACAGCAGCTAGGTGATAAAATTTTCCTGAGCATTCAACTGTTTTAATTGCTGATATCTAAGCTGAAGATGGAACGATTTGTAATTAAAGTGCCAAACTCACTGTGGATACTTCTATGGATCCCCCCTGCCCCCACCCTTGAGCTTGGCTGCTTAGGCACTGTCTTTGCACCCCGAATTTCACGATTATTACCCGTGGCTACATTGGCTGACCTGAACTTAGTGTATATATGCATGGTCTAGCGGAATATCTATGTCTGCATGTAAGTACTGTAGCTTGGTATAAAATTGTGCGAAGCTTCAAGCCTCCCCGATCAAAGAGAATTGGGCTGTTGTAGTTGCTGATATAACAAACGGAAGCAGAGTGTCCTAGAAACCTAAAATGCTTATAATTTCGTAGCCGGTCCTGAACAGTACATATTGGTCAAAATTGAGCCCGGTACTCTCTGTGGAAGGACCCAGGGATTTTGACAGTTTGAGTGATTCACTGGTCTCGGTAAAGGCGCAGAGCCTCCAGAGAGAACACAGGTTAGGGCATATAGAAGCCTGTAGTCTCACAAGATAATGGCTATCAGGACGCAGAATCCGTAAAAGAATTTGCCAATTAAGACGCAGGTCGAGCAGAAATGTAAAACTTAGGCACTGTAATACTTGCAACCACGCCTTATTTGGTGGAAGCAGCTGGATCAATTGCTCCCTGTTTGCCGCACTACCGAGGTGATTATGCCGTTACTGATATGATAGGCAATTTTTTCCGCAATGAATAATGCATTTTCCTTTTTCATGACTCACCAGTACAGGTGGACTACCACATCTCACTGCGGCGTTATGGTTTGGACAAAGGGTCGATGGTCGCCGTTGCGGTTCGATAACGCGCAGGAGATCGTCACTGTCGTACTTCGATAATGAAGAGGAAATCGCTGAACAGTGAAAGGAAGCAATTTGCTGAGAATAGATAATGTGATTCTGTTGTATGTTGGGGTATTATTATTAGTCTCTTTTTTCAGTCTGGGGTACTACATATCACTTATTGGCCAGAGGCGGCAGGCTTACATATTGCTGCGCCCCGCCTTCTTCCAGCGGTACTGGTTCCCACCTGCTGGAGCGGTGAATGGATGCCGCAGGGTCCTCGCATATGCTGGATACGGATGCCAATCGGACTCGTCCAGATGAGAAAACTACGGGGCGATGAATTCATTGATACCTACAATCGGATATACAGCGTGTAATACCGTAGGTGTAATGAACTTCAAATGGGATGGCGGCGGCAAGCCACACGACATATCTATGGGGCTGCCAAGCCGTGGGACCACACAAACCTTACGACGACATATCAAGGAGCTAGCGGCGCAGGCTGGGAGACCGTACCATCGTGGGATATGACCGCAAAGCTAGACTAGCTGGGCTCCAAGAGCCGGGAAACATACCAGCCAACCCCGTCACCTGAAGGGCGCTAAGGGTTTTCACCGGTTTTAATTGACTCTCGGGAATAATCAATCCTCACGACGCAATGCGGTACAGCGATGGGCCCCGTGACATGAGGCTATCTACTTTATTATTATCGTGAGCTGACCTAGAATAACTCCACTCCCGGCGGTAACCCAACCTTCTTCGCTGCTTAGGAGCCCCACCCCTCTTCAGTCACAATCTCAGCAAAGAGGTCCAGGTTCCTACAGTCCATGGGAAACTTGGATCTACTTTGCCTTGGTGAGTGTAAACAACTCTCTACTCACCCTTCAGTTCTTGTCTACAATATCAGCTATGCTTTATTATACTACGAACACCATGGAGACTGGTGCAGGTTTTTTCCTCAGTATTCTGCGGAATAGTGTCATCTTATCGCCTGATCTGGTGTTACACGATCTTTCGCTCGAGAAGGAAGGGTTTCCCTCGTGCCATCAACACACGCGTGTTGACTAATTGGCCCCATCTGTCAAATGATTTGAACTTCATTAATGTGTTATAATATGTCGAAACGTCTGCAAAGCGGACAAAATATTCGAGGTACGCAGTACTCTATAGAGCCTAACTCGGTCACAAGGTGGCAAAGGGCTATAAATACAGAAAATTCATTCATTCAACACCATGGAGGCACGCGACACCTTTCAGCACTGCATCCCCGAATCTGGTAGTTTTTTTCCAATGTCTGAAATTGAATGAATGAATGAATTTTCTGTATTTATAGCCCTTTGCCACCTTGTGACCGAGTTAGGCTCTATAGAGTACTGCGTACCTCGAATATTTGTCCGCTTTGCAGGTATTTGAGGTACGCAGCACTCTATGGAGCCTGAAATTGAAGACAGTTGCGTAGAGCTTAACGGTTTACCCTCGAGATCTCAGTGGTTCCCGGCTGAGGAAATCGATTTCATTACCCGATTTGATATTTCTACCTCGATGGTAAGACATAGATACCTACAGCAGCCACCTGTATTTAGAGCAGTACCATGCCTTGCAGGTTTCCACACACCCCGCTTGCCCAAATGTACATTTTCACCGACTTCACATTGACGGCACAAAGCTGAATTTGAGTAAAAAACTACGTACGGCAATATTAGTGCCGGAGAGAGCATGTGTGAAAATGCACAATTTTGGAGCCATATGAGGTGTATGGAAACCGACCAGGCTTAATAGTCCTTCTTACCCATTAAATCAAGACTTTTTACTTGTGAAGTAATCATTCAATGTAGCGAGCGGCAGGCATAGTTC
Source organism: Blastobotrys illinoisensis (assembly GCA_030558835.1). NCBI lineage: Eukaryota > Fungi > Ascomycota > Dipodascomycetes > Dipodascales > Trichomonascaceae > Blastobotrys > Blastobotrys illinoisensis. The sequence goes on along the minus strand of JAKTQJ010000074.1, from coordinate 1,017 downwards.
GAGAAATAAATTTATCCAAGATGCACTGCTATTACGAGGTTGCCCATAATTAAAATAATTCAAAAATATTAGTATCCATAACAAATACATCTGATGACTAAGTGAACATTTTCTCACATGATGACTATGTAATACAATACCACATGCTTACTCAGCATCAAATCATTTCTCAATCACATCATTAAACAGTATGAATGAATGAATGAATGAATCTTCTGTATTTATAGTCCTTTGCCACCTTGTGACCGAATTAGGCTCTATAGAGTACTGCGTGCCTCGAATATTTCTCCGCTTTGCAGACGTTTCGACATATTATAACAAATTAATGAAGTTCAAACCATTTGACAAATGGGGCCAATTAGTCAACACGCGTGTGTGTTGACGGCACGAGGGGAACCCTTCCTTCTTTAAACAGTCAAGAAAATTATGTCTCCTTGAAGCTTCTGCTACTCAATCAAATCGCCAATAGATAAATGAAGCAAGTTGTTGACTATGTAATAAATTATACACTGATTATTCAGTATCGATTCGTTAAAAAGTCAAGGAAATTATGCTTTCTTGCAACTTTCGCTACTCAATCAAATCACCAATAGATATATGGGGCAAGGCTTTAACAGCGATGTTGGAGAAGTAATCGTAGACATTGTCTTTACACTGCAGATGTGATACTGCTGAGCAACAAAGATCTTGAAGGCCGCATCAGTGTTAGCCTCGGTCGGGCTCTCTCGTTTGTGCACCATTGCAAGCAGCATGCCTCCGTATTTTCCGTGGTAGTTGTTGATATGGCAGCTTAGTGGAGCGAGAATACGCTAAGTCCTGAGATGGACAGAGTTAAGTTATTAGTCTGGCTGGGAGTTAAGTGGTTAAGATGATTGGGAGCTTAGACGGACCTCCAGCACTGGCTTGAACATGATAAGTTACTATACACAAGCAAGGATGAATATAGGAAATAAACCCGTGTGAATATAGCGGAGCAACGTGGCTCCGCTACCCTGAACTACTACATACGATTCTCAT